>JACEGR010000402.1:0-274157 GCA_014170235.1 Listronotus bonariensis
AGTAATCTTTTATTTTTGCACCAAAACAAAAAATAATTTTAAAAATGTGAGTACGCCAATGGATTACCCTTAAAACTGCATTTATAACGTTTAAACAGATTTACGAAATTTCCAAAATTAACAAACTTGACAAATATTTTCAAAACGTCCAAAAATTAAAAACTCTCTATATCTCGAATGCTAATCAAGATATCGTTATAAGCTGTCCGCCATTTACTATCTCTCGAAAATCGAGGCCCATCACATGTTCCCTTCGGGAAGTTAGAGTTTCCTGTAAAAACATTTGAAATGGCATAACCCTATGCGGTGTATCCAAAGATAGATTATATCTGGTAATTTTTCTTTTTATAATATTTCGCAAAAAGTTTTTCTTTATAAAAATTTGTACTGATTGCTTTATCTAAAATGCTAAAAGCTATAATAAAAATACCTATAGATTTACCTTACCAACGACATCGACAGTGATTTAATTTGTAATAGCCGATCACCTTTTAACATTTATTTAGGACTACCACTTTCTACGAACCAACTTTTATTTATCTAGGCTGTATTTAATTAAAGGATTACCAGGAAATATGTTTTCTAGGTTTGTAAATACATTAATAAACGCATAGCAGAGCACTTAAAACTATCGTCAGTGCTACTTGTCAAGCAGGAGTCATAGCTCTAAAATTCACTAACAAGTCATATAAGGGATCAGCACCGGATCTAGGGGAGGGCTGCGTGCCACGGGCGCTACATGTAAGGGGCGGCAAACTCAAACAATAAAATTGAATACAATTTTTAAATGATAAAATACTACATATTTAGGTTCCTTGAAAGTTTTTAAATAAAAAAAAGAACATAATTACGCAACTTCGCTCTAATTTAACTGACTTTATACCGGTTAAGCTAAATGACATAACACATAGGCAATGTAAGAAAAAAGACAATCTAACTAAATATCGGCATGTAAACATGCGTGACTAATACTGCTTGTTTTGTTATTTTATTACTGGCCGATATACCAAAACCTATTGCTCATGCAGTATACGGTTTCCGAAATCCCAATGGCCACCTTAGAATTTGAAACACCCTCTACATCACTAGTCTATACTAATCCAGTCGGCAAGAAAAAAGGGGAAAGTTGTCAAGAATTTGTCTAAACAAAGCTTTACTTTGGGTACTTTCAATTAAGAGTAACAACTATACAAAAAATGTATTACATTGGTTTATGAAGTCAGTAACCCAAGTAACCGCAATAAAAAATTTATTTTATAGGTTTAAAAACTCAGTAAGCATAGTTACTTACTAGATATTTTTTCTTAATATAAAGTGCCCAAAGTATATATTTTCTTAAAATGTTAGAATAATTAGAACTTCACAAGATAAAAAACTTTTTTTTTTTTGCTAACTGTATTTTTTGTGTTAATAAATATTCAGCCGTTATTTTATATATATATATATATGTATATTTTACTTATTTAAAAAAAAAATGAAAATTTTCAACCGTCATTTTGATTTAATTTTTTTATTAAAAATAGTTCGCTAAGGGCTCATTTTTTTGTTTTTTTTTAACTTTTAATAAACGCAGAAACAAAATATGTACTTCAATAAAAAAAAATTAAAAAAAAATAAAAACAAAAATATTGTTATTTTTCATTATAGATACTTCGTTAAAAACTAGTACTATTTATTAAAATTGTAATTTTTGAAGAATTTTTAATTATTTTAAAAGTTTAGAAACATGTGACAGTTAAATTACAGGTATACAGTGTGACCCAGAGTTGGTGTTACAAGGGGACAAATGGAACAACATTTTTAAATTTTAAATCGGCATTTTGGGAAAACTGGTTGCATGGTCCAAAACAAAGAAATACAAAATTTTGCTTTTATTAGTAATACACACGGCAAGTTATAACTGAACATCTAAAAAATGACCTAGTGTAAAGTACTTTTATCTTTAAAAGCATAACAAAATTGTATAAGTAAATGTAGTAGGGAATTGAATTTTGCAATAAAATTTTTAGGTAAAGCATTAAAGAAAAAAATGTTTATTTCCAATTTTTTACATGTTATGCACTTAAATAAGCAGACATCACACTATCGCGGAACGGACCGGAATGGAAGCGAACGTAAATTGTAAAAGCTTATAACTAAATGGGAGTCCGCACACTATCGCGGATCGGAATACCGAGGAACTTGCATTTATTAAAAATTTACAAAAAAAAACGAAAAAAAATAAGCCCCTTGCGAACCATTTTTCATGAAAAAAAAATTCAATCAAAGTGGCGGTTGAATTTTTTTTTTTATTAGATTTCATAATAACGGCTGAATATTTATTAGTAAAAAAAAACAGTATAATAAGAATGGCAAAAAGTATATCTGCTTTAATGAGGTTAGGGTAAAAAATAGTTATGACCTAGGTCACCATAGTTATGACATAAGTTCTAGGTTTTTTAATGTTGACAACTTTTACATTTTACTTTTGGTTCGGAAGTGTTTTTCTTACAAAGTTAGGGTACACTTAACAAAACAATACCAATAGTTTGCGGTAAGGCATTTTTTTGCAATCAAGTATTCCGCCTAGACTATAAAAGGGGTTGAAATTAATTTTTTCCGAGAGCACAATACTTTTTGGATTATACAAAAAGTGGTTTAAAAGGGTAGGGTAGTGTGCTTTTGGCTAAAATTTCATTTTAAGTCCCTTTAAAGAAATATATTTATTCCTAAAAATGTTTGTTAGTACGTATTTTTTAATCCCTTGTTAAAGTACTTCAGAGCTGTGACTCCTACTTGACAAGTACTCGTATTACCAAAGATGGTTTTACCAAAAGGGCTCTACTACGCAATTTAGTAAATAATTTAATTTTGCACAATATATAAAAGTTTTTGTTTTTTTACAAAAGTTACAGTTTTTGTTTACACATGTTAAATTATTTTCTAGTTTCAAGCAACTTAGATAAAAAAGTATTTCTACAGTTCAAAGAAACAGATATAATCGTGATCTTTTAACTCTTGTAAAATACCTTAAACAGCCTAATTCACATTCTTTAAATAGCCCTATTTTTTATCCTTACAATTAAATTTTAATACGTCCAGAAGTTACAAAAATATCAAATTTTTAACCTACTACAAAATGTCCCTTATACCTGTGCCGAACTAGTTTCAATTTAATCGTCAAATTCTCTTTAAGGTTTAACTTTAAAGTTGACCTTTACAAAATACCACTGACATTCACTTATGTATGACTTGTCTAACCTGTTGAAGTCAAATCTTCTATCGACTTTGTGTATCAAATTCAAGTAAAAGTACATTTTGACATAGTACGGAAAAAATAAAATCAAAGAATCCAAATATAATTTTATATTTATCAAAAAAATGCTTTAACCTTTAGGCATGCATTGTGAAAAAGACTTCAAGATGGTAAAGTGAAAATTAAAAAAATATATATATTTTTTGATTTATATCTCTCAAGCCATATCTTCCCCCAAATTATCAAAAGGGGGATTCCCCATCCAGCCGCAAAATGTTATATTCAAATGATTGCGTTAAATCTTGTACTTCAAAAGGATTACATTAAATCAAATTGGCCGAACCTAAACTATTATATGGGGTTTACCATTTGGTACTTAATAATAAACTAATGCAATTTTTCAATTGTTTCTTTCGCCAAAATATTACAATTTTCTTTAAATTCTAAAGGCCATTTGTTAAAAATACCATCAAATTTTTTTATACCAATTTAAATATTTTTAATAAATTTAAGGGACGCCTCTTATGCACATGGCATACAAAAAAAAATTTAAGCAGTATCGCCCATAAGGGGTTTAAGGTAAATATTTTTAAGAAAAGAATGGTACGCCACTAGATTCTTTTAAAACAAAAATATTTTTGAAAATTTTCATTTAGTTTAACACAAATTTGATCTTTTGACTTTTTTTATTTGATGCGGTTTTCGCGTAAACAAATAAAAATTATTTCTCGGCATGGTCAAATTCCTATCTAATTAAAGAATACATAAATAGCAAAGGTGATTTTTTACTGTAGAATTTGATATTTTCAATATAAAATGACCATGCCAAAAAATGGTTTTTATTTATTTACAAAAAAAAGTGCTTCTAATAAAAAAGTCAAGAAATCAAATTTGTTGCAAACCTAATGAGTATTTAAAAAATTATTTTATTTTGGATAAATGAAGTGGCGTATCATTTTTATACTAAAAAATATTTAACTCAAACCTCTCATGGACTCATAATATCCAAAATGGTATTAAAGTTATTATAAAAATACAATATTTTTAAAAAAATTTCAACACCCTGTAGTCCAAAAACTAAGACGTTTAGGACATATGTTCATAAAAAGTTTTTTTCCTAATTTTCATGGTTAAATTTATATCCTAAGTTTCTCGGATACTTCGATTAGGGTGGTTTAAAAAAGTTTATTATCTTGTAGACAGTTAAATACAGGGTGATTCAAAAATCGATCACGAAACTTAAGGGGTGATTATACTTAACAAATAAAGGGTAGAGCTTCATATATTTTTTTTTCAAAATTTAATTCGTTTTTAAGTTACAAGCCGTCAAAGTTCAATTTTTATTTTTGTGTTTTTGCCTCTTTATTAAAGTCAAAAACCTCACCGTCTAGGCACCAATAGACATCAAAGTCTTCATCAATTTCAATCAAATTACCTACATAAATATACATAAATACAGGGTGTCCAGTAACTCAACCAACAAACTTTACGGGGAGATTTTACAACAGAAAATAAGAAGAAAACTTTATATAAACATATGTCCTAAACATCTTAGTTTTTGAACTACGGTGTGTTGAATATTTAAAAAAAAAAAAACTTTTTTTTAAATTTAGTTACTGGACACCCTGTATGTATGTAGGTAATTTGATTTAAATTGATGAAAACTATGAAGTCTATTGGTGCCTAAACGGTGAGGTTTATCGACTTTAATAAAAAGTACCTTATTTTTTAAGTTTTTGATTGTCTATAAATGGCGCCCCCAGCTTTGCGATATCTGTCAAAATAAAAATTTAGGATTTAAATAAATTTTAAGTTTTAGGTAAAGTGCCCTCTGGCGGTATTTAAAAAAGTACTTTTGTCTTAAAAATTTTAGAATTTGCAAAGCTCGATTTGTGTACCAAATATTAACTGGATTGGTTAAAAAATAAATGCAATATGGCGAAAAACCCAAAATAAACATTGAACTTTGACGGCTTGTAACTCGAAAACAAATGACATTTTGAAAAAAATCATATGATGCTCTACCCTTATTTTGTCAAGTAGAATTACCCCTTAAATTTCGTGATCGATTTTTGAATCACCCTGTATATGTTACAAAAAGCCTAATAAGGCTGTCAAATAAATGCTTAGAAATTATGAAATTTATATTTTTTTGCATGGAGAACTATTGTGTATTAAAGTCTTTAAAACCAGTATTACTCAACCCCTCTTTCCATTTATGAATTTATTGGTCGCTGTCACCACCTCTAGAAAGTTCTGGTTAGTTGAGTAAAAACAAGCGGGTTTCTCTAAGAAGCAAAGTTTACATGATCCTATATTATCCGAGGTTTTTTCAAAGGGCGGAGGATAGACATATTAAGGATGATACCTTTTGAGCTGGGTTGAAAAGTCATGTTGTTATTTATATATGTTTGAATTTTTATTATATTTTAATATTTCTGAAAGCGTTACTTTGTCTTAAAAAAGTTAATAGCCGATACCTCTCAACTACAGAGCAATGTTTGTTCATAACAATTCTAAAAAAATATTTTTTTAATATTACAGTTACAATAATATACAGTGAGGACATAAATAGTCGTCCCCCTTTCTAACTTTTGTACCCTTACCCTTCTTTATAAAATTTTGGTGTGGCTAATGGAAGAATATAAACTACTTTTTGACGTAAAATTGATAGTTGCAACAATCAAGATGGCGGATGGGCGCCATCTTAAGCAAAAAAATTAAATGGGAGGGGTGTCTTATGGCACATCATTTTAAAGCTTCTGACGAGTACTTTACAACCCTAAAATATAAAGTTAATACCTTTACCTACTACAAAATGGCGGTACTTTGAGCATTACCTAAATACCTGATTTAAATGGCTATCTTTCCGAAACTAATAAAGTTAAATGTACCTAATGTGGTATTTTTAAAAAGCTCTTTAAAAAAAATCAATGGTGATACTGATAATAATATACAAGGTAGGGCAAAAGTGGATATTTTTTGCACCCTGTATATTCTATTATTATTTTATTATTATTATTATTTAAAAGATCCAACACGACGTATCCCATGGCTCCGACCCCATAGGGCGTCGTGCGGAAGGCCATCCATATCGAAGACCACTCCTCGCGTCCGCTCGGTCAGTGATCTTCGGCCAAATTCATTTGCCTCAGTAGACGAAGGGATCCAAGGACAACAGATTTCTGCATCTTCATCACCAGTTGTTCGGGTGTATTTTCACATGCTGGAATGTACCTCATTTCCCTTAATATGTTATTCTTCATGCCTCCCAAAACGCCAATTATCAGGACAACCAGTCGCACGGTATACTCCGGATAGAGCCTCCGAAGTTCGCCAAGAAGATCTTGATATTTGGCTCGTTTCTCCCGTTCTTTTATATCGATGTTAGTTTCCGCTGGGGCGGAGAACTCTATTACATACATGGTGTGGTTTGTCTTATCAAGGAGAACGATGTCGGGTTTATTCGCTTGAATTTGATGCGTTGTCGGGAACGTGTAGTTCCAGTATATGCGACAGTTGTCATTTTCCACTACTGCCTCAATGTCTCCGGGAGCAAACGGCAGTATTGCTGTTTCATCGATGCCGTAGTAATGCCTCAGGTGATAGTAAAGTACCCGAAGAGCGTCATTATGCCGATGGATGTAGCTATTGACAGCATGCACTGGACAAGCTGACAATAAATGCATAAGGGTTTCGGGTTGCTGTCGACAGGCTCGACATGCGGTGTCAAGAACGTTGGAAAATTGGCTTCGGTACACCAATGTGTTTATCACCCCATCTTGGCATGCTAGTAAGAATCCTTCGGTCTCAGACTTAAGCTCGGCGGATTTCAAAAACCCAAACGTAAGCTTTCGAGATAGATCGAGTCTATTAATGTTTCTGTAAAAGACTCCGTGCTGCGGCTTATTGATGTGATCTTCTAAGAGCATCAGTTGTTCGGCTCTTTTAACTGCAGCAGTTACAGCACTAGACTCCTGTCTTATAAGTGATTGGTCGTCATTAGAATCTATTTCAAATCTGAGACCGAATTTCTCCGCGGCTCGCTCGGCTGCCTTGAACAAAAATGCTCCAACATTAGCCATCTCATGTTCTTTTACTAACTGCAGCAGTGGATCCGTGCTTTTGGCAACCTGACAAGCAAGACTCAAAACCAAACGATCATGCATACACTCCAAGCTTAAAAGGCCGCGACCTCCCTGATGGCGTGAGAGGTAAATGCGGGAGACTGATGAGCGGGGATGGATGCTGCGGTGAAGATGCATTATTTTTCGTGTGCTAACTTCCAGTTCGCGTAACTCTTCTCGCGTCCACTTAACTACTCCAAAAGAATAAAGCAATACAGGAACTGCTAGCATGTTAGTTGCAGCAACCTTATTCAATCCTGATAGTTCGGATTTCCATATTTTTCTTAAGCGTTGCCTGTAATTGCTTCTCAGCTCGGTCTTTACAGCTTTAACATCCTGAGTACGATTTTGGTCGATACCTAAATATCGATACGTTTCGTTATTTCTAAGCGGACGGAGAATCGCGCTGTCAGCAAGTTGATCAGCCTCTAAATCGTTACCATATCGGCCCTTCACCAGCCTAAGTTTTGCACATTTGTCAAGTCCGAACTCCATGCCAACATCTTTGGTATATTCGTGAACCACTTTAAGAGACTGTTGTAGATCTCGCTCACTAGTTGCATAGAGTTTCAGGTCATCCATATAAAACAGATGAATTACCTTACGCTCCCTTCTTCCAGGTGGTCCACAGCAATACCCCCGAGTCTTCCGAAGAGACACGGATACGGGAAGCAGCGATATACAGAATAATAGAGGACTTAGTGAGTCGCCCTGAAATACGCCCCGTTTAAATGTTATGGGATCAGTAATGATTTTTGTGCTCCAGATGTTATGGAGAATTTAGATTTCCAGAGCGGCATCAGCTGTTCGATGCAACGAATCAGGTTAGGAGGAATCTTGAGATCTTTAAGCAGATGCAATATTAATTCATGCGATGTTGTATCAAAAGCTTTTTTGTAATCAATCCATGCCATACTGAGGTTGCGTTTGTATTGGATTGAGTCTTGTGTGATGCATCTATCGATTAAGAGATTTTCCTTGCAACCATTGATTCCTCTTTTTCCTCCTCGCTGCTCCCCTATATCAGAGAGAATAGGATCTATTGCACTCAGTATTCTAGAATACAAAATTCTAGTAAAAGCCTTGTAGCTGGTATTAAGGCAAGTGATTGGTCTGTAGTACTTCGGCTGTGTTAGATCTCCCTTTTTGGTATTAATATAGTCCGGCCTTCTACAAACCATTCAGGAATTGGTGTGTCTCCATTAAGCCACGAATCAAAGATTCTGGCCAAATGCGGATGGGTACTGGGGAATTTCTTCCACCAGAAGTTATTAATGCCATCCGGTCCCGGTGCAGAATAATTCCTTGCACCATCTAGGGCTCTTTTCACCTCCTCCGTCGTGATTGGTGGACTTTCGTGCTGGTTAAGTTCCTTGTCGGCACAATAGGCACTAAAGTTGTTTAAAGCAGGAGTGTCCCGTCGTAAGGGCTTCGAGTCCTCGTAGACATCCTTCCAGAACTGTTCCACAACATTTGCTTGTGGCGGATTTTCGACCGTTGGTGCTGGGTCTGCGAGAAAGCTAGAGGGTTTAGTCACAAATTTATTTGTATCTCTCAGCCCTTTAGCCTTTTTCTTTAAGCTGTTGTTAATAACACCCAAGGATCGTATGCGGTCTAGGCAACGCTGCTTAATGACCTGAAGCGTGATTCTGTTAAGTGTATGGTGTTTTTGGCGTAGCTTTAAAGCTATTTTTCTGATCTTTGCCGTAAAAGGTCTGTTGGCTGATATATAATCCATTACACTTTGAATGCGCGATGCCTCTTGCCGCGTTAGATCTATTTTTTGGCAATTTGCTGAATTCTGCGTTCGGTCTTCCGAAGTGCCTGGTGAAAGCTATCTGAGCGGTTGTTAGAAACAAGTTGTTTCGCAGCTTCATAAACAGCGTTGTTAAGTGCCAAAATATCCGTTTGTTCTGAAAGTAAGTCCCGAAGAGCGTTGTTTGCTTGTGCGATATCTTGGGATTTTATGTGAAACTTGATGTTGATGTTAGTAAGCCTCTCTGTTAGTTCGTTATTGGCGTTTTCGGGGGCAATCTCAATTACCATATTTTCCGCAGGCTGGTTTTGTTCAAGATCCTGATTATCCAGGTCCTGAGGTGGCTCCTGTTGTCTTGGTGTTCTGACATATCCAGATCGGTTAAGATAGGCTACATAGTCTCTCAAACGTTGTTGGGAGAGATGACTTAGTTCTGGGTGTTTAGCACACCATGTGGCGTGCATCCGTGCCATGTAGCCCCTAATGGTGGGTTCGCTGAGGGAATATGCATCCATCAAATCGTCCCTAAGTTCGTCCGTCCACGTGAGGCGTCCATGTCCATTGCCAAGGTCGTTTAAGGGCGTCCGTCCAGTTGCTCCTCCAACCTGCCCTACACCCCTATCCGAACGGGGTGGATTGTTGGGAGCTTGCTCATCATTGTTTATAGGGACAATGCGAGATATCCGCGACTCTGCGGGATGTCACCCCACAGAGCCGCGGCGGTTACCGGTATTACATAGGCTACCGGACCGATTCAAGGCCTCTCGTAGGTTGCTGTTGGTACCTGCAACCCCTTCAAGCTCGCTGGCAGTACCGTCTTGCTTGGATTGTTCGTGTTCGGTAGCACCAAGAACAATGCTAGGCATTGTCCTGATGGCCAGACTATTCTAGAGATATTATTATTATTATTATTATTATTATTATTATTATTATTATTATTATTATCTATATTTAAAAACCTTTTTAAGAGCTTTAAAAAAATACCACATTAAGTGCATCTAACTTTATTCGTTTCGGAAATATGGCCATCCAAATCAGGTATTTAGGTAATAATTTATAAAGCACTCGTCAGGAGCGTTAAAATGATGTGCCATAAGACCCCTCTTTCCATGAATTTTTTTTTAAGATAGCACCCATCGGCCATCTTGATTGTTGCAACTATTAGTTTTACGTCAAAAAGTAGTTTAAATGACATCCTTTTACCCAAATTTTTTCCGATCTCGATATCTTGTCCCATACAAAAATAACGTGGTGGGAGGAGTTTTAATATCCTCACTGTATAAACTTATTTATAAAAATATAGGGTGGCTTAACAAATCATTTTTATCTAGATAAAATTATAAAATCGCTGAGCAAATATTTCATATATAAATATTATGAAAGCTTATAAGAAAGCTAGGATTATTTAAAATGGTAATATTATTAGCAATTGTTTTGTGTTTTTTTTTTTTTTTGGTGGAATAAACTAATAAAGCTCTAGGTAAATTTAATTTAATTTTAGTAACTTTTATTTCTCTAGAAACCCCTTCAAGCACTATGCAAATCATATATTTCCATGTTGTGCAAATATGTTTACCCTCTGGCAGTTCAATTTGTACCCTATACGCGTCTAGTAATCCTATTTAAACCCAGCTTGAAACCATTATTTGTATGTATTTAGGTATAGATTGTTATAAAAGTATATATAAAATCAAGTAAACCTTGTTTTTTAGGGGACACTTTGTACGCTAATTTTAAATTGTATAATTTTTTAAATTTTATTAACTCTTTAGGACTGGTAACAGCAACCCCTAAAATCTTAAGGGGGAAGAAATTAAAAGTAAAAGTTTTTTTTTTCCGCGACGGGAAAAAATTTGACATTGTAGCTGTTAACAGGTACTAAAATGTGACTTTTATAAAATTACTTTTTTCCCATGGGAAAAAAGTGAGTACTTTTTTAAGAACATACATACACGTAAGTAAAGGTAAATATTTAATTTTATTATTTTTATTAGGATTCCAGTCAGATTTTTTTATCTTTATAATATTCCAAATAACTACTAAACGATCGCTTTTAGTTTTAACTTTATAATTTCAATACGTCAAATGACAAAATTACATTTACAGATAGTAAATAATTTCCTTAAGGGTTTCCATAGTAATGCAAGATCTAATTATGTTTCAAATATACCAGTCGACCAGTTTGAAACTTCAGATTTTACATGATTTATTTTCTGACATTATTACGTTTTTTTAATAATAAGGCGTCGTTTTTCTATCACAGAAAAAAATAGTGTATTATATACGGGAAAAATTTAGATTTTAGCTCTCGGTTTATTTTTTGTCAACAATACCTCGAGCTAAAATCAGAACTTTTTCTGGTATTATAAATAACTATTTTTAAATCAGAAAAAACAATAAGCTATTTAAATCTTTTGTCAAGCAGCGAGCGGTATGGCACATTAGCAGGACATGAGCGCGTCAATCAGACATATAAACACGCCTATGACATGCAAGGCGGGACGGCGACGAGACGCGCGTCTAGTAGTGGAACTATAATTGTCTTTGCTGTTTCTGGCACAGATTCAATGTATTAATACATGTATGTGTCCCAAATCCGACCTTCCTTAGAAAATTGTTCTTAAATCTGGGGTATGGCATTCCCCTTAACCCTTAGCATTTTTAATTCCATTTAAAGAAGAGCTGTTCGCCTGATGAACGATCCTTTACCTACGGAAAGGTTTTCCTCTCTAGCCTTTCGTCGGGCTGTGCTCGCTTTTTTATAGGTATTTCCATGGCTTCACGGTTCCCAACAGAGAAACTCGTGGTGCCACACGTATGCATCCCTATACAGTCCAACTGGACAGGCCCCGAACTTTTCACTTTGTTCGTTCTTTTATCCCTAGAACTCAGAGGTCTTTTTTTTCCTAATCTTTAAGTACATATTTAAGTCCCGTGTCAACAAACTCCGTAACTCGCTCGCTGTTTGCCGAAAGCTTTTGATATTAATAGTTGCAATAAAATATAATTATTATAAAAAAGACTAAAATTAATAAATCTCATATTCTCCCTTATATTTAAGACCGTAATACAAATTGTTGTTAACTATTTTTATTGTAAATTCATGCTTTATACAAAAAAAACACTATTTTAACAACCTTCTAAATGAAAGTATTATCATATAATAAATATTTATTGCAACTCGTTATATCTCAACTAACTCTTTTTCTGATTTTTCCAAAAGTACTAAACCAAAATGTCAAATGTTTGGTATTTTTGTAAAATCTATTTAATGATCTTTAAAACATAATATTACACAACTTCTTTTTCAATTTAATATTTAGGGCTTTCTGTTACCACCTTTAGAGAGTTTATACAGTTTGATTAAAATCATGCATAGGGTAGGTCCGGGAAGCCCCGCTCAGCGGCTAACGCTGTCTACCGTCATATTTCCTAAATGCAACGTGCAATCGGTCCGATATCTATCACTCAATACAAACAATAAAGCCAAAATACTTTCTTGGCTAATTAACAATCCACGAAACCGCTTTTAATCCTTCACTCGTTAAAAAGTTTTTGAATGCAGGTTGATGTACAGGGTGGGCCGTTTTTCTTGGGACACTACCTTATCTCAGAAACTATAGCAGATGGAGCCAAAAGTTAAATACAAAAGTTACAAATCTTTAATTTGTTTAATTTTTGTATATGCAGGGTGTTTCATTATTCGTGGGCGAGTATCAACTTTCTTATTTTAAATGGAACACCTGGTATATTATTACATTTTAGAATTTTGCACGAAATTCTAGACATATCTTGTGTATAATGTCCTATACCTAAGTCTAACCTTTTGACATTTTTAATTTTTTATGCGAAAATGACGTTTGCAAGCCGTAAAATATCTGCCAAATTCTTCATTCGCAAGCATTTATTGTTTCACTTCACCTTCTTTTCCTCCGTGGTAACCAAGCAAATAAACTAAATTTAGAAACGATAAATAAATAATTCAAGATGTGTCAAAAAATATTTGGATTATGACAGTAATCAACGACAAAAGACGCGTCCAAGGAGACAGCGTTCTAGCACTTATTTTGTTCAAACGCCGTCATGGCCACCTCACACTAACTGCTAATACAGCAACAGCATATTATTTGTGATAGACGAATGTTTAAATGGAAATATTTCAAAAGTAAAAATATTAGACATAGACAACCTTATATAAAATTGCCTTAATTTTTAATGCTTAATAGAACAAGAACATAAAAATAGGTAGTTTTAATTAAGAAAAACGTTTTTTCGCAGTTTTTTAAATTTTATTTTTAATCTTATTTTTCGCGCACCCTGTATTAATAGTTATCGAAATTGCGTATAAAATCCGTTATTTGAGTCCTTTGTCTACAACAAAGCTTACTGAAGTGAAACAATAAATGCTTCCGAATGAAGAAATTGGCAGATATTTTACGGCATGCAAACGTCATTTTTCGCATAAAAATTAAAAATGTCAAAAAAGGTTAGACTTAGGTATAGGACATTATACACAAGATATGTCTAGAATTTTGTGCAGAAATCGAAAATGAAATAATATACCAGGTGTTCCATTTAAAATAAGAAAGTTGATACTCGTCCACGAATAATGAAACACCCTGTATATACAACAATTAAATAAATTAAAGGTTTGTAACACCCCCATTAACTTTTGTATTCAACTTTTGGCTCCATCTGCTATAGTTTCTGAGATAAGGTAGTGTCCCAAGATAAACGGCCCACCCTGTACATTTCCTTCTGTAAATTTTAACCTTAATATTTAATAATTAATATATCAAAATGTAGTTGATGGATAATATTATGTTTTGTAAGGCTTTGAAAGAAATTTGCAATTTTAAGGAAAAAATGCGTTAACAGGTAAGACTGCCCAGAGAAAACGCTCTCGCGAAGGTGGCACTAAACCATATATTTGCATTTAGCTGTTTAGATATTCAATTTTTTTCAGAAATTCCAACAATGTAATTTTAGAGTAATATTTTTACAAAAATATAATAAAAGATTTTTTTATGTTGGGTTCTACTTTTCTGTCTTATGTCCATAATTTAATTATTAAAAAGAATCTAAATATCTAGAACTTATAATAAATATTAGATATCAAGTTATATGGTTTAATTAATTTAGAAATGTTTTATTTTATATCCTAGGTGGGCGGCATTATCTTATCAAGCATTTCCGCCCATTGTAAGGCTCTTAAAAACATAAAAGTTTTTTGTTACTAAAAACGGAGACTTCACCAAAAATTAAGCATACCTTAAACAATAGATTTGAGCAATCAACGCCGTTATTAATAGAGACTTATATGTTGCTGACTCTTCACAATATTCCAGTTTGCTTAGGTGGGCAGGACTTCCCGGACCTCCTAATAAAGTGCCCCTCGAAGAAAGGAAGTTTACACGTTTTTTCTTAAATATTTTATAAAGCCTTACATATTAAGGGTGTTATCTTTGTAAATTGACATAATATAATTTAAAACTTAAATAATAACCTCCATAAATACTTATGCATGTTTACTATAAATAATAAAAATATTCAACGAAAATTGGTAATTTGTTCATTAAAACGGTATATAATTAAGTACCGGGATATAAGTGAGAAGAGAAGGTGAATACGAGACCAAATTTCTAAATAGCTTTTAGTGTGACAGAATTCGAAGTATTCCAGAGGGTTTTGATCTCTGCCACGTATTATTGCAAGATATGGTAAGGGTTTATAGAATTTGAATGATTGTATATTCTGTTTATTTGTAATAGCAGGAGAGCTGGCACCAATTTTCGGATAGGTATTTGGGTCAAGCTGAAAACTTGTCACATACTTGTCCTATTATACCACAATACTGAACTGCAGACCTGGCTGGTGAGTAGCGGGGCTAACGCAAAAAATAATAATCATTTTTAGGGTTCCAAAATACAGAGAGTTTCCTAACTACAATAAAAAGGGAGAATGCGTTCTTATGTCTTTTATGAAAAAATTTCCTATAAACATATGTCCGGACTTGCTTCCATTCTAAGATACAGGGCGTTAAATTAAAAAAAATCGGTACCTTTAAATATCTTAGGAACCCTTTAACCGATTATTTGACACTTATTATTGGGACACTTATTTAATTAAATAAGACTTTTGTAAAGCTTTGCCTAGACTAGTATTATTGGATCCAGTGGCGTCTCAGTGGGCACCACAGCCAATATTATTGTGAAAAAAGTAGTAGTAATATTTTTTCTGATTAAGCAATTAACAATTTTACTTCTTAGTCCCCTGTATTTATTTTTGCATCTGCCTTCGTTTTCAAGAAAAAAATATTAAAGTTACTTAAATTTCTTCTAAAAAGTACCCATGGACAATATGATATAAAAAACAAAAATAAAAATAAAACAATTATTTGCCTTAAAATAAATAAGCAGTTGTGTATTTCATCAAAAGTTGTAATTTTCCCTATTTAGTAAGGTCAAAATTGTAAATTTTTAAATTTTGGATATTATTTTATGCTATTTATGGCTACTTTTCAGAATGACTGTGGTGGATTATTTTTTTTCTTGAAAATAAAGGCAGCTACGAAGAAAATACAGGGACTAAAAATTTAAACTGTTAATTGCCTAATCAGAAAAATCTATTAAAACCTAATAAAAAGTCAGTGGCGTATTTTTTTACAATAATATTGGCTCTGGTGCCTACTGAGACGCCACTGGACCTAATATTACGAATCTAGGCAAAGCTTTACAAGCGCCCTAATAAATTAAATATGTTTTTAAATTTTTATTCAAATCGATTAAAGGGTTCCTAAGATATTTAAAAGATACCGACTTTTTTAAAACCTTTAACGCCGTAAATATCAAAATGGAAGCAAGTCTGGACATATGTTTATAGGAACTTTTGTTCATAAAAAGACATAAGAAAGCACTCCCTTAAGTTTCGTACTGTAGTTAGTAAACACCCTGTATTTTTGGGACCCAAAAATTTAATATTTAATTTTTTTACTTTAGCCCCGCTACTCACCAGCCAGGTCTGCACTTTTGTGTTTGGGGTATAATAGGGCAAGTATGTAACAAGTTCTCATCTTGCCTCAAATAACTACCCAGAATTGGTGCCAGCTCTTAAACCATATATATGTATTTCGTTGGTTTAAAACTTAAAAATGCTCTAAAATTGAAAAATGTACCTAGTTTCTAAGATAACAAATGGATATTTATTAGGTTAAATATAGTTTCTCAAAACAGAATAAAAACACATAAGCATACATATGCTTTCATAATTTAATTTAAAAAAAAAATTAAAATCAAACAAAATTTTATTTTTTTTTTTTGCCAATAGCCCACTTTTACTGAATGAAAAATGAATTAGGTTAAACCTGGTATATATTTAGTATTCCATCATGATAGGGTTATGCTTAGGGTCAGTTATAGCATATACATGATGTGCTATAACTGGTAGGGGAGAACGGGGAGGGTTTGGACACATTTAAATTTATCGCCAAATGTATTCAAATATTCTTGGCGCGTTGTCTGGTAGTCGGGAAGAAAGTGCCTTTAGTGTTCATAGGTAATTCAACAGCGAAGGTACCTTATAGTCGGGACAAATTCAAAAAATACGTTTTTTGTAATTTCTAAGTAATATTTTGCCAGAGAATAATTTGCAATTTCTTCTTTTTTTATAATATTCCTATTATTTTGTCATGTGTGTGTAAATTTAGAATTTTAAAAACAGTTATTTAGGGTTTTATCTTTAACAGTATTTTAATGTACCTATAAAATCGCCATTCTGTTAAATTTTACCATGGGGAGAGTATGGACAGTCATCCAACCCCTACCTATATGTCCAGACCCTTCCATGATTAATTTTTAAGCTAAACTTTCTCTTTTTTCTTAATAAAAATGCCCCAAATGTACAAAAAAGACTAACTGAACTTTATTCTGAATCTGTAAAGCAAGCTATCATCGATGTTACTGATAATAAGCTAAGTTATCGAAAAGTCCCAAAAAGCAAAAAATCACCAAGTCAGCTTTAGGCACCTATGTAAATAAGCAAAGCTTAAAGGGATTAATAATTAATGTAACTTTTAATGCAAAGTACGTCATCACTCAAGTATTTTCCACGGAAACAGAAAACCAGTTAGCAGAATATAAGAATATATACATGACAAATCAATAAAATGAATTCAACCCCCACATTTTTGTTGGTTTTCAAAAATAAATAACTCTTAAATATTGTGTTAAAATTTGATGTTTATATGTCCAGATCCTCCCGTATATGGGGTGGATCTGGACACTTGACATGTAGTCATTTTTCTTGTTAAAATACCAATCATATTATCATTAAAAATATTTGGTATTTATTAACTGTAAAGATATATTACTTAGCGATAATTATACGCAAGAAAATATTTTAAATATTTTGTAATGTAGACGAAAAATAGTATTGATCAAAAAGTGTCCAGACCCTCTCCGCTCTCCCCTACATGTACCCTTTTATTAGCAGAGTTTCTTTATAGTCCGGGAGATAGCAACATCGGAAAAAAAATTTTAGGTTGGCTGATTTTGTGATATGTTGTTCTCCCTCTTCTTTCGGGTAGATCCTCGTAAGATATTGCGATCCGACGGATTGTCGCATGTGAGGATTTGTCGTACGTTAAATTGACCCCGTCGAATTGTCACGCGTCGAATTGGCCGCGAAAAATTGACGTGACACCAAGATAAAAATCACTTTCTGTTGGTCTAAGCTACACTAGAAATTTTAAAATCAGATGCTAATCTTTAAGAGTATAATTCCATTGGTGCGTGTGATTTTAGAGAAAAAAATAAACTCTTGTTCCAAATGGCTTAACTTTTAAGATACAGGGTGGTAAGGTTTTTTTTAAAATAAGCATTTTTTACCAAGTGATTTTTTAATCCAGATATTTTAAAAACCGTGCTTTAAATTAACTTTAAAAAAGTATGCCCCTTTTTATAACGATTATGTTAAAGAATAGCATTTTTGTCTTAAAATTACATACATAGTGGCCCAAATAATTTTTTAATTTTAAATTTTATTAAGATATCGCAGGTGGCGCCCTCTACAGTTTACAATAAAATTCATACCAGATTTCAATTTTTCCCCTTTAAAATCTCTCCTAGCTAAATATTGTAAGAATACACGTATTAATAATTAAATAATTTATAAAAAACTAAAACTAGAATACATTTTTGACACCCTTTGTATCCAAAATCATCCATTTTCAGAGCAGGTAAGTTGGGTTAAATCGTCTTATTTTAGCCTAAGGAATTTTCGCACCTTTTTAGAAACACCCTGTATAAGTCGTATTTTTGTAAGAGTAGTTTTAGTTATCACCTGAAAACGGTTGAAGATAGACACCATCCGAAACGTCGTGTATCAGTTCAAATTAAAAGGCAATGGAAGTCTAAGAAAGTAGTATTAGGTAATGGTTGTTTAATATAAAAGATAATATATATATATATATATATATGTCGAAAGCAAATGGAAATTTTAGGCAAATGGCTTCTGCGTAGTCAAATGCTTTCTGCCTCGGCAAATTACTCAATAAAAATATGTTTTTTTAAATTTGCTTTATTAAGAAATTAAAAACTGCAAAACACACTGTACGCCTAATATCTTATCATATATATTACAGTCATTTGCCTAACCAGGACCACGGCAAATGCATTTACCTAGGCAAATGACTTTTAAATAAAAATTATTTTCATTAAGTCATTTGCTCAAGCAGGAGGCATTTGCCTTGGCAGAAGCCATTTGCCTGCGACATATACAATGTTGTGTTAAAACTAAATTAAAAACTTTTGAATAAAAACAAAATATACAAATACAGAAAAGTATTACATTTCAACAAAAGAGTTACAATGCTTTTAAATTCCATTAAGCTAAATTCAAAGCCCAGCGTCAGTAATTAGCAATCAGCAGGACGAGGGCAGCAGCTCGAAGCAGTCCGAACATACAACTACCCAACAATTATAATTTGCATACCGTCAATTAAGGGACCCCGATTGGTTATTAGGATTCCTATAATATTCAATATTCGCAGGCGAATTCAAATTCGATCGAAAGGCCGTCTAATAGTTTTCGCCCTGGTCAATTAACTTCAGTCCAGCGTACTTTTTTTACGCTGTAGTTTAATTGTCCCATCGTATGCACCAATTAACAAACAAAACAACAAAAGAGTAAATGTTATCGAAATGACATTTTGTGGTTTATTTAAAATGAAAGGTCACGTAATTAAGCCTAAAATTATAAATAAGGGATATTTCTGACAATGTTTTAACATTTTTTTTTAGTTAGAGAAAGTCAAGAGATGCATGTTTTAAGGAATTTGGTGTTAATCTCGTTACAACCGATAACTATTACGTGTATTTATCATGTCACACCCTATTTTTTACATTAGGGTAAAAAAACAATATTTAAAATTGACTAAAAAATCAATAAATGATAGTTTAAAAAAACTAAAAAAACACGCCTTTATATGCAACCGAACTAAAAATTAGAAAATAATTTTTCATTACAAAGAGTTTGTATTACAGTAATAAAAGGTCAAACCATGAATCATATACTGTTCACTATATACTGTACATATTCGATACCTCAAAATCAAATTTATAATAAAATTTAGGATAATAACAGAATAATTCACTTCAGAGCAAAAGCGTGGGGTGCATTTTACTATTTTTCATAACTTTTCCCTCATAGATATTTACAAATGAAATAATTATAACATTTAATATATATAAGCACCCCACGCATTTATTCTGAAGTGAATTATTCTGTTATTATCTTAAATTTTATTATAATTCTATTTTGAGGTATATAATTATGAATCATTGTTTGACCTTTTATTACTGTAACACAAACTCTTTGTAATGAAAAATTATTTTCTAATTTTTAGTTCGGTTGCATATAAAAGCGTTTTTTTAGTTTTTTAAACTATCATTTATTTTTCATTTTTAGTTCGATATATCAATTAGTTTTCTGCGGACATGTATTATTGAAATATTTCACGAACTATTTCGTAATCTAATCATTTCATTTAAAGCTTCACTGTTGCATGGGGTTTCAGAACGCAACTACTCCGAACAACTTTCTGTCAGCCTTAGGCTGAGAGTACGTCCGAAACTGCACGCATGCGCAAATCGCGCACTAGCTCTTTCTCTGTCTGTCACTCTCCTACAGAAAATCTATAAAGGAATTTATTTATCCTGGCGATCCTAATCAGGATAACGGGATACTGTTTACAGATTATTGCATTGTCATGGGTCCTTGATACGTGTGCAAAGTTTCAAAGAAATCGAATCGCTGAAAGTTGGTTAAAATATAAGCTTAAAGATTCCCTTACATGCATACATACATACATACATACATACATACAACCCAAGCTAATAAAAGCGTATTAAAAAGATTCCGTTACATACATACATACAACCCAAGCTAATAAAAGCGTGTTAATAATAAAAAAGAGAACACCATGAAAAATATTTTTAAATATTTTTCTTACCAATAACCAAAAGAACCGCGACAATTTGCCAAAAGGATGTCTCTAACCGCTAACATAAAACTCACCTGACACACCCTGGTACATTCCAGTATTATACAGGGTGATTAAAAAAGTCGTTTACGAAACCTAAGGCGGTGATTCTACATGATAAAATAATGGTACAGCTTTGTATATAGGGTGTCCAGTAACTCTACCGACAAACTTTAGGGGTGATCTCACTGATCTCGATAAATTGCCAATGTTATAACCTGCGCGAAACAAAAGTTACATTTCATGGGCGAAAAACAGGTTTGTGCGCAAGCAAGTTGAGGGTAAACGCACCTGGCGCCAAACAGACTATCCGCATTATCGGAAAGAATTTGTTGACGGCGTCCTGGTTTTCTGTTCGAAGTACGGTAGCTAATGAGCGTCACGGTCAGACCGCGGACGAAGGGTACGGGTTGCTGGTGTTTGTATTTTGCCACGGCTTTTAAGTGCGCATGTTCGTCCACCCATCCATTTGTTTACTGCGCGAGGTCGAAAAAATTATTCTAAAGTGAAAATTAGGAAAATAACTACATATAAACATGTCTTGGTTTGTTCTAATAACTTTTATACAAATTTAGATATTTTTGAAAAATTTGGAAGACGCCTCCAATGCTTAGAAAACATATTTTGGCATACAAGGAAAGCATAAATTCTTACCAGTTTCGTTTATGAGAGGATTAGGGAAACGCTACTGCATTTTTTCTAAAATATATATCTTTTTTACAAATTTCATTTCTTATTTTTTTTTAATTTGATGAACGGTTTTCGCAAAAATAAATAGAGACCATTTCTCGGCATGGTCAAATTTTTTTCAATTTAAAAATTCAATAATAATTAAAGGTAATTTTTTTACTGTAGAATTTGATATTAGCGATAGAAAATGACCATGCCAAGAAATTTATTTTCTTGAAAGCAGTGAATTAAATAAAACAAAAATCAAGAGATTATATTTATTCCAAACTAAATGGGACTTTTTAAAATTAAATGCATCACCATCTTTTCATAAAAATATTTACCATAAACCCTCATGAACGACACAGGTAAATTTTTTTCTAGTAGGTATGCCAAATGTCTTTTAATGCATGAAAGGCGTTCACCATTATTTTTTTATGTCTAAATTTGTATAAAAGTTATAATAAAAAACAATAATTGTTTAAAAATTTTAACACCCTGTAGTTCAAAAACTAAAACCTGTTGGACATATTTTCATATAAAGTTTTTTTCCTTATTTTTAATATAGTTACGTTATTTTAAAGCAAGTTTTTTTAAACCTATGCAAGGCAAAGGTTCTTTTTATTTAACACCAACAATCTAATTTTAAACGTAAATCATCCTTAAAAATTAAATCGTATTATTTTTTTTTATTTATCTACCACTATGTTTTAGGTAAGTAGTTTTTAAACTATACTAAAGCTCTCTGTTTTATTTTTAAACCTAAAATAACCATTTACAACAAGTCAGTAATCCAATAACGATAACTGTGATATACAGCGTAGTCTTCGGAAGTTCTTACCAAATAGGAAACTTTTTAATTATTAACTTTACGAAAAAAGTGTCTTGTCATTAAAAGCTTGATGAGAAAATACATTTCCACAAAAATAACTGTATGCTGGATGTACAGGGTGGCTTATAAAGAAATTGTTTCCAAATTAATATACAGAGTATTTCCTATCTACGGTACAAAACTTTGAAAGTGATTTCTTATATCATTTTATGAAGAAAAGTCCCTATAAATATATGGGTAGCTTTGTTTTTGAGATACAGGCGTTCAAGTTTTTAAAAAGTCGGTATTTTATAAATATCTTAAATACCCTTTAACCGATTTGGTTGAAATTTGGTACGTTTGTTTGATATAATAAAGCGCTTGTAGAGCTCTAATTAGGTTCACTTTACTGGGTCCAGTGGCGTCTCAGTGGGCACCGCAGTCTATATTAAAGAGAGAAAAATGTTTGCCACTGGCTTTTAATGTAGTTTCTATATTTTTTTTCATGAAGGAACTGAAAGTACAAGTTTTTAGTGTCGTTCATTTTTTTCGCAGCTGTCGTCGTATTTAAGATATTTATAAATTACCGACTTTGAAAAAAATCACTTTCTGTATCTCAAAAACAAAGTAACTCCGGACATATGTTTATAAAAACTTTTCTTCATAAAATGAAGTAAGAAATGACCCTTTAAAATGTCGTATCGTAGTTAGAAAATACACTGTATTTTAATTTAAAAACAAGTATTTTTTAGGCCACCATATACATGAATAACCAAGATAAAAATATTTTTGTAAAAATGTGTATTCTTATCAAGCAGGACTTTTTATGAAGAGGCACTTTTTTTTGTAAAGTTAGTACTTAAAATTTTCCCATTTGGTAAGAACTTTCCAAGACACGCTGTACATTTAAAGGTATACAGGATGATTCAAAAATCGATTACGAAACTTAAGAGGGTGATTCTACTTGACAAAATAAGGGTAGAGCTTCATATGATTTTTTTTCAAAATGTCATTCGTATTCGAGTTACAAGCCAGTTAATAGTTGGCATACAAATCGAGCTTTGCAGATTCTAAATTTTAAGACAAAAGTACTTTTTTAAATACCACCAGAGGGCACTTTACCTAAAACTTAAAATTTATTTACATCATAACTTTTTATTTTGACAGATTTCGCAAAGCTGGGGCGCCATTTTATAGACAATCAAAAACCTAAAAGTAACGTACTCTTTATTAAAGTCGATAAACCTTACCGTTTAGGCACCAATAGACATTAAAGTTTTCATCAATTCCAATCAAATTACCTACATACATACAGGGTGTCCAGTAACTCAACCGACAAACTTTACGGAGCGATTCTACAACAAAAAATAAGAAAATAACTTTATATAAACATATGTCCTAAACGTCTTAGTTTTTGAACTACGGTGTGTTAAATATTCAAAAAAACATTTTTTTTGTTGTAGAATCGTTTGGTTAAGTTTGTCGGTTGAGGTACTGGACACCCTGTATGTATCTAGGTAATTTGATTGAAATTGATGAAAACTTTTATGTCTATTGATGCCTAAACGGTAAGGTTTATCGACTTTAATAAAAGAACCTTATTTTTAAGTTTTTGATTGTCAATAAAAAAAGTCAAAATAAAAGTTATGATGTAAACAAATTTTAAGTTTTAGGTAAAGTGCCCTATGGCGGTATTTAAAAAAAGTACTTTTGTCCTAAAATTTTAGAATCTGCAAAGCTCGATTTGTATGCCAAATATCAACTGGATTGGTTAAAAAATAAATGCAATATGGGGAAAAAACCAAAATAAAAATTGAACTTTGACGGCTTGTAACTTGAAAACGAATGACATTTTGAAAAAAAAATATATGAAGCTCTACCCTTATTTTGTCAAGTAAAATTATCCCCTTAAGTTTCGTGATCGATTTTGAATCACCCTGTATGTTTGTATTTTTCCCTATCTCTGAATAAATAAATTTAACCCTTTAGGAAACGCGACGCGTCCAATCTAGTTGTATTTAAAATTGTCAAC
Organism: Listronotus bonariensis; assembly: GCA_014170235.1. Taxonomy (NCBI): domain Eukaryota; kingdom Metazoa; phylum Arthropoda; class Insecta; order Coleoptera; family Curculionidae; genus Listronotus; species Listronotus bonariensis. The sequence continues at coordinate 24,170 of JACEGR010000402.1, forward strand.
TATATTTCACCTTTTACTTTTAAACCAATCCCACTTTTAACGACGTATCCCCAAAGCATTAAATTACCGTCTAGAACATCTTAGCCATTTCCTCAAGGAGCAAGAAGAGTCGAAAATTTAGGGACGAGCGCGTGTCCAAGACATAATGGGCCGGACTAAACGACCAGTGACTTGTCGTAAACGTTTATGGGCTCTGATTTCGTAATAAGAGAGCCTAGGGCTAAAGAAGTTTTTCTTTGGACGTTTGCAGACCCTTCCTAGGGGATTAATTCGTATAAATAAATATTTGACTCGGATATGAATAGGTTTAAATAGTTTATTTTGATTTCCGTCTCTAAAACTTATTACGCTTACATTCTGAATACAAATTACAAAAAAGTGTTTCTTTCTAATACTACTTGTAGTTTTATTATGTATTAGGCTACCTCTACAGTAAAGGGCTGGTTTATCGTTAGGTGGTCTATTCTCATGCGCATCGAAATTGTGTATTCTCGAATGTCATTTTCGAAATTTTGTATTTGACATTTTTTTCAAGTGGTTAGGACTATGGTGACCTAGAAGACCATAGTTAGGACCCATTCGACAAATAAATTTTTTGTTCGTGATTTTAGTATCTAACCCAACCTTTTTAGAAATAATAAGCTTATCTAAAAGACGTAATTCCGCTCTTTTTAAAAATGGTTGCTGTAGGACAAACATTGTTTAAAGCCGGCTGTTTATAAGAGCGGTTTTCCACCCGCGTATTAAAAATACGCGCAGAAAATCCGCTGACACGTCCATTGTAGCGGAAAATAATAAAGCGTTTTGTTTTGAATATGGTCATTTTATGTTAGAATTTTCTTTGGCTGATACTACGGTTGTGAAGGTCACTATAGATGTCAATCACATCTGTTTGTGGTTTGGCTAATGGATTGGATAAGGGATAATAATAAATCTAACAAATTAGGCAACTTTGGCTAATAGCTTGTCTTGGTCTTTTATTTACCACATACACTTTTTTGTTACCTATTTACCTTAAAGTACAAGCTAGACTGTCGTCGTGTCAAAATACTCCTTTGACATTCTTAAATAATTGAAGTGTTTTTCATCATCATGCTGTCTTAACTCCTTTAATAAAGTATAATATTGCCTATGATCTTATCTTTCTAAAAAAAAATTTCTAACCCAAAACCTGTGCCTCTTTTTTGTCTTTTTGGTCGTATTGAAAGTAGGATACATATCTTTTTTCGCCAAATATCATACTGAAGTAAATAATTAAAAAGTGTAGTTAATGTCGTCCAGAAACACTTCTTTTATTTAAAATGGATCTTTAACGTCTTATCTTATCATCAAGCTCATCAACTAGTTCAAGGTTATATTTCCTGGCTATTAATTTGAAAAATCCGCACAATCAAGTGGAAAACGAAAAAAGTTTATCTCAACTTTTTGCAGATCCGCGTCGAAAATGGTGGGAAAAGCATTTTAAATTTGCACTAACCAATCACAACGCCGAATTATCATCCGCGAGCGGAAACCCGCTCTCATGGACAGCCGCCTTAAATGACTGTTCATGTTTTATGAGAGATTGTTACCCATTTTGGTTGTATTTAATTGGTTGAAAGTGTTTTTAAATTTTTGGCCGGATTATTAATTTCACCACAGTGATTTTTACGGTTATATTGGTAGATGTCAAATCCGGAAAACGTAAGAAAAAAATGCCTTTTAAGGTTGGCTTCACTTCGTTTTCCGTGGATGCACTGTGGCTTGGCGTTGCGGACCATTGACTTCGATTTTTATTTATTTATGGTTTAGTATTGTTGTCTTGTGTTTCTGCTGGTATACAAAAAACCTTACGTTGTCGCGATTGCCTCTGCTTCCACATTTTATTATACAACAAAACGACGGCATACTTTTAGGTCAACCAAGGCAAACATATTCCAGAAATATTAAATTTCCTTTGCAAACTAAAAAAAAGGATTCACATGTATATCAAAACACGTTAAAATAAATATCTTTCCCATTTATTTACAAGAAACTTAATTACTGTGTGTCCTTCAGCGGCCATGTGGGATCTATTTTGACAGCCTGTTAGATAGGTCTATGGAAAACGTCAGTGAATGAAGGTGTTATGTCACTTTTACTTGTTTTGAGTACTTTCGATTTTTTTAATCACGGATTTTACATCACAATTAAGCAAACAACCTAATTATATTTTTATTTACAAAAAAAACATACATATTTTAAGTTAAAATGGGAAAATATCAACTTATTGCAGTAAAATATCAGAAATTATCAAAATGTTACATAAGACCTTCATCCATTGACGTCTTTAATATTATTATTTCAGAAAGCTTATTTATTAAGTTTGTTAATAATTTAAGCGGAAACAATTCTACTAGTTTATCCTTTTGGGCTTTACTACAATATTGCAGTTTCTCTTTAAAGTCAAACTTTAAATAAAAAATAGGCAAAATATTTTTTTTTGTATTAAAACACTAGAATATCTCCGCTACTTTTTGTTGCTAATGGCAATGATCACAATTCTTATTCTAATAAAATTATTATTAAAATATATGGTAAATATTTACAAACCGGACGCCTCGCCGATTTTAATGAAACTTGGTATACAGGGGTGTTTTGGGGCGCTGATTACGAATCTGAAGAATTTTTAGTCGGACTCGTTTGGTTGTCGAGATATACATCATCAGACTAACCAAAACTAACCTGAATTCAGTATTTCCCCCATTCTTTTTCCACTCAATTCTTGATTGAAATCTAAATTGGTACTCAATATTTGATTTTAACCTCTAAAAACTCCATTTTTTTTCATAAAATTGTAAATCTTCATTTTCAATCATTTCGATTGCAGTAGCCTTGTCACCGCCAAGGCTACTGCGATTAAAAGTAAAGCTTTACAATTTTTATGGAAAAAATGGGTAAAATAAATAGAAAAATAGAGTTTTTAGAGGTGAAAATCAATTATTAAGTACTAACTTAGCAGAAAACTCAAGAATTGAGTGCAAAAATACGGGGAAATAGTGAATTTAGGTTAGTTTTTGTTATCAAGTCTGATTATAAATATCTCGAGAACGAAACGAGTCCGACTAAAAACTCTTTCAGATTTGTAATCAGCGCCTCAAAACCCCCGTATACCAAATTTCATTTAAATCGGCGATGCATTCGGTTTGTAAATAATTACCAAATATATTAAACATTTTACTTTCCAGACAGCACACATACGTCCCTGGAAAAGTCTAAGGTCATCCCGTTAAAGGCTCTAGGATATTAAATGACCCTCCAAGTGGGACTTTTATAGACCACCATAGGCCAGCCTTTTGGGATATCCTTTAGAAATTTCTTTCCAACAGGTTTGCCAGTAGATTCTCCTCCTATGGAGATTCTTAAGTGATTAAATATTTCCTTTCTACAGACATCTTTAAGTGATCCATAATATTGAATATCCACATAATTAAGGATAACTTAAATATCGCATTGGGATATTCTTGACAGGCCAGAAATGGAATATCCTATATTGGGATACATATGGATGCCTAGTGATTTTCCAACCAGGATTTCCAGTGGATGTCCTTCTAAAGAGATCCTTAGGTTATCCAATATTAATTATCCCATTTAAGGATAACTTATAAATCGCCTAGGAATATCCACTGCAGGATATCCTAAAGTTAGGACATTAGGATCCATTTAGAATATCTTATGGCTGTCTGGTGCTGTTAGGGTTATTAAAATTAAACGGTTTCTTTTAAGCTAGTTTAGTTAGTTTATACACCACATAAAACAATGTCCAATGTCTATGAGGATAGTAGTATCGGAAAAAATGTTAACAAGATACACGAAACACTTTATTTACCAAGTTTAACATTAGATTTTTAAAGTTTAAAATCGTTTACCTGTGTTAACATACTCACCTGAATTCTTTGATTCAAAGGGACGCTGGTTTCTACTCCGAATGTCATTCAAGAATTAGCCTTTTCCATAGCGACACAAACTTCTTTTGTTTTCATAGGCGTGTTGATTTTAAGTGCTTGCTTTGCCAAAAGTCCATACTATTGATAGTTTGCGCGCGAAGGTCTTTGGTGTGATGGCGGATAAAAGTGTATTTGGAAAACGGTTTGGTGAAATATTGGTAATTTTAGGATTCTTTTCTAGACATACATAGTATGTAATATCCCAAACAGCAAGCTGTCGTCTTAGTGACGTCTCTTTTTAGTCATTTTTGGTCATATTTGGTCAGCAAAGACTTCATGAGATGATGAAAAATGATGTTTAAATGACCTTCCTTAGTCACAGACAAAAGACGTCTCGTTAATAACGTCATAATGACGAAAAAGCCAAAAACGATGACAAATTTGAAAACACTTCTTGTTACTTCACTGGTCGCACGGGGACTCACTGTTCGCAAACCCTAGTTTGTCATCGAAACGAACAACTAACCATCAGCTTAGGCGGTCATGCAATAAAAGACACCTTTTTTCCGAAAGTACTGTGAACCGCAACTTTGGGAGTGGCGTATCTTAGAAGTTATCGACAAATATAGATCGGTGCGGAGCAAGAGTCCGCGCGCGACCACTGAAAGATTAATAAAAAGGCAAACGTTTAGAATATGTTTTATTAAATCCCATAAACTTTATTAATTACACTAGTCTGCAACGAAATCCTCCTTTATATAAAACATGATAAACATGAAGCATTATGGGCGCTAATTATACGTCTGCTTTGCACATCAAAATTTTGTGTAAAATCCTTTTTCAATCATTGATTATAATTCGTTCATAAATACCACCTTATTCTGTACAGATCGTACTTTAAGACACAAAAAGGGTTCGAATTAGTAGAAAGAGATATAAATTTACCGACTTACGGTGTTTTTAAAAAATTAAAAGGGCCCATCGAATAGCCACTCCAATTTATCTTCATGTACCAATTAGCTCAACAACAATACCTCTTTTCTTACTTAGTTTGATTAAAATGATCTTTGATAATCTAGAACTTTTTAAAACTTTGAAACAATAGCATTCATCGTTAAATGAAAATACGAGACAAAATAACACTGATTTTAAAACTGAGCTGGATTACGTTAAAAAGACCATGAAATGCCTTTCTAGAATGGTACCACCATTTTTTTGAAAATAAAAACATAAAAACTACCAACAAATTATTTAAAAACTTCTAATAATACTAAATGAATTAACGCCCTTAAAATGTGTTTTTTAATTTTTTTCTTGTTTTACTTTTCCACTAATCTGTATGCAGTATTAGATAAACATGCGGTTAGAGGTTTAATCAGGACATAATAGAGAATCGGTAAAACGAGAGATGTTTAGAAGCAATGTTGGCATGTTTTTTTTTGGTTGGCATGCCGTAAAACCCCACAACAAAATATGAAAAAAAAAGAAGACTACAAAGTAAAAGGCAACTAATAACAAGCTTAAACACTATTTAATATATCTAAGGGTTTTAGGAAGAGCTTAAAATGCGTTTTAAAAAAAGAAATACAGCATAGAAACTAGATGTGACACATAATTTTTGATTAAATATGTTTATGAAGAAGTATTAAATGTATAAAAATCATGTATAATAATTCGAATAAAAAAAATATTTTTGCAGACCACTGTTATCTCAACCTCTCTTTATTTATTATTTTTCGGTAAATAAAAAATAATTTCAGATGCCTATTTCAACAAGGTCATTAATTTAAAGAAGCACAAGAACAGGGTCATAGAGCTAATTTAGATTACAGGACAAAGCTTGGTTGGAGTAGGTTAAATTAATGATGATGTTTTCCGACCGCCTACTACTTAAAAACGCCAAAAAATGTTCCTAAACACGTTGAGACTTCTAGCCATATCGCATACCCCAAAACAAACTGTCAACCATCGATGCACAAAATTAGTATATTTAAACTTTATCAGAAGCCAAAAAATATATTATTAAAAGAATGACATTTCTTGATAGAATGGCAGTGAATCTTTATGGTCCTGTACCAAAAACATTACCCCTAATCTTGAAGATGAAAGTATTTTTGCCTCTTAAGGAAAAGCCGGACTATTTGCTTAATAATTTGCTTTAAAATTAAACTTTAGTACTCCCGTTAATATGCCTAGTTCAATAATTACCTATATTCTAAAATTATTTTTAGCTCTAGCAGATAATTCGTTTGCTTTTTCTCTTAACATCACAGAAGATCCACAGCAGATCTTCTTTTTCGTATCACACTGCTGGAAGAAGTCTCTTAAGTTTCTAGGCGTATCCCAGTTGGTTGCACTTGATGTATCCAAAGCTTTTGACCAGACCACTTTTAAAGATTTCACCAAATTGCCTCAGGGCTCTCTTCTACAACTAATTAAATTTATAGTTATGCTGACGAAAGTACCCTTCCACCAGTTTTCAAGTTCTTAAACCAATCTCTAAGCAGTACTTGGAAGGCAAACGCAAAGCAGGGTAGATATCTTTTTCATAGGATCTTAATTTAATATTGGATTGTGGCGCGATATCTATCGCCACGCATCAGCAGCTTCAAAAAAGCGTAAATTTCTCTTTGAAGTCAAAAATATTGTTTCTCCTTCTAATTTATACACTTTTTACGTATCCAAAATTTGACTCTCTTTTAAAATTTTGATCTCATGTCTGGGGAATGGCGTCCTCCTCAACTCTCGTCTTATTATGGATCATTTGCTTACTGAAACACTTTCTTTTTTGCTCATCGCTGGTCTGCAGGGGATCTATTGGTTTTTAAAGGTACTTCCACGGCCTCTGGTCTGAGGAATTATCCGGTAAAATTCCTTCAATACAGCTTACAATACAGAAACTCGTAGTGTCACCCTTATGCATCCCTATATGGTGCAACTGGACAAGACCCGAACTTTTTACTTCATTCGTTTTTTATCCCTAGAGTTATTTTCAACTTACGTCCTAGAGTTATCTTCAACTCACGTCCCGTCTTACCTTACTACCACCGTGGGTATTTAGGCTTTGAGCCTTTTAGAAAACGTTACCTTTAAATTCTAGGATTAGAATGTGTAAGTGGTAGGTAGGGACCTTTATTTAGTTTTTGCTCTTCAACATTTTTAAATAGTGGTAAAATATAAAGGTTTTTTTGTTTAAAAATTTTATGCCTTGATTTTGGAATACGGGTATTCATTTTTTTTCTTCAGTATTCAAATACCAAATCCGGAATCCAGATATTCATAAATACTGAGTATTCGAATACTTTTTTCTTGTAAGTTTTCAAATTATTCCGTATTCGAATACTTTTTTCCGGTATTCATATTCGTATTCGAATACCGATACTGATACCAACTCTGCTGGTCACCTCAGAATACTAAAAAATTATTTAGGCTGAAAAATATATTACAACTGTAACGTGACTCGCTGGTCTGGTATACAGACGGATCCAAGATGGATGAAAGAGTAGAGGCGGGAGTTTAACGGATCAAGATGTAGATTCGCAAAGTCTCAAGGAAAATCTTAGCAAATAATTACATCCTATCGGACAGCCAGGCAGTCTTATGTTCAAAACACATAAGACGGATATGTCTTGGTACGCTCACGGACCGGTCAAATATTTAACATGCTATTTAAATGTTATTCAAGGTCATTCATTTAAAAGCATTTTACTCCACAGTAAAAATAAATTACTAACTCTGAAGATTCTACTGAATTGTTCTGCTTACTGTCCCACCAATTTTCAAGTGGTGGCCAGCCATTTTCAAAGCCCCTGCCCCCTAGCGTCGCCACTGGACCCCGCTTAAGAGACCAGAACAACGACTGCTGCAGGTTCTGTGATCGACTGAGCGAAACCGCGGAGCATATGGTATGCCAATGTACGGAATTATCAGGGCAAAGGTTAAAATATCTGGAAGAAGTATTCTGGACTTCAATTTCAGAAGATATAAAGGCCCGCTCCCTAATATTTCCAACTTTGCGAAGAGTTTGAAAATCAAGGGGATTAACTAATGTTAGTTTGATTTTCGATCAAAATATAGGCGGGACCCCCTGTATTTAAAAAAGACACGTAAAGTTATACCATAAAGCTAATTTCGTAGCGTACCCATTTATTACAACTGTCTTATATAAATCTCCTCAATAATTTTACATAAGTTCCAGTTGAGAACTACATACATACATTTTCTACTACAACGTACTTTATCATTGCAGTAAGATACAGACACTTTATGTTCTCCACTCTGCAAATGTTAATTTTAGGTAAGTGCATCTATTAATCAAAGGAAGCCTTATACCGGGTTAGTTTCCAAAGTTAGTCCGTTTCTATATACAGGGTGTCTTTAAAAGATCTGTACAAAATTTTACCTCAAATTCCTTGGACCAAAAAACAACGATGTAACAAAATTTACCTTAGTCGAAAAGTTAATCGTTTGCAAGATAGAGGGTGTCAAAGTTTTACTTTAATTTTAGTTATTTTTAAATATTTTATTAACGAATTTTTTTTATTTATATTAAAAAGCTTTCTAAAGAGGGAATTGAAATATGCTAATATTTTTGTCTTAAAATGTAGAGGAGCTACCTGCCGTCCTTTGCTTAAGATCAAAGTGACATAACTTTTTGCCCCGGTATATTATAATTTTAGTATAGAATTTTTATGTTTTATTGGTTTTCTGGGAGATTAAATTTAAACAAAATATTATTTGGCTTTTCTCCAGAATAAAATTTAAAAGTTTATTTAATATTTTTAAGAAAATTAAAACTTTTATACATTAATGGACATTTTAGAGTTTGATCACTTTAACTGGTAAAAGATACACCTATTAGGTATCTTAACCAGATAAAAGAATAGTAAAAATGTTTAGCCATATAATAAAGTATTTTATGTTTTATTTGTTTTCTGGGAGATTAAATTTAAACAAAATATTATTTGGCTTTTCTCCAGAATAAAATTTAAAAGTTTATTTAATATTTTAAGAAAATTAAAACTTTTATACATTATGAAGAATACTTCTGCTCTTCAATAATATAATAAAAGTTATTATTGCTTTAAAAGAAATAAAATTATGAAATATTCAATATTAGTTACTTACAATACAATAAAGGTTCATTAGCACTCGGTTGAAATCATTTTTATGCATCAAAATAAAATCTTAACAAGACGCCAGCACGAGAACTGGGCCAATGTTTGCGTTCAAAAATGTGGTAAGTAGTTTACCAAACCTGGCAAACAGTTTACCTAAAAACTCCAGTAAATCCAGTTAGAAAACTGAAAAAATTAAAATGAAATAGTCTGATGGACATTTTAGAGTTTGACACTACTTTTGAAAAATTAACTGTAAAGATACACCTATTAGGTATCTTAACCAGATAAAAAGAACAGTAAAATATTTAAATATATAATAAAAGTATTTTTATGTTTTTATTTAGTTTTCTGGGAGATTAGCCTAAACAAAATATTATTTGGCTTTTCTCCAGAATAAAATTTGCCTAGTTTGTCATTGTTACGAAGATTAAACTTTGTATGCCATTATGCAAAGAATACCCTGCCTCTCTCGTCAATGTGGCCAAAATAGCACATTGCTTAAAAGAAATAAAATTATGAAATATCATTACAGTTTAGCTCAACATAATAAGCAAAGGTTAATGGCCGAAATCATTTTTATGCATCAAAATACAAACCTTGTCGACAGACTGCCGCATCGAGCAACTGGCCAATGCTTCGTCTCGGCAATAGTGTCCGCATACCGTTTGCCTGAAACAGCCCGGCTCAACCAGCTCAGCAAACTGAGTTAGATAAACTGCAAATGATCTCGCCGGACATTCTAGAGTTTCATCATTCTGAAAGTTACCGGTAAAGCCACCATACGTTGGGTATCTAACCGAGATAAAAAGAATAGTAAAATGTTTGAAATATATAACAGTACTTTTATGCTTCTATTGGTTTTCTCGGGAGACTGAATTTCAACAAACATTGCTTGGAAGTTTCTCCAGAATAAAATTTTAAAAGTTTTATTTTATTACAAAAATTAAAACCTTTATACATTATGAAAGAACAATCTGCTCTTCAATAATATAATAAAAGCATATTGCTTAAAGAAATAAAATTATGAAATATTCAATATTTGTTAGTTACTAACAAGTCAGGTACATACTGAGTCAAATCGTTTTTATGCATCGTACAATCGTATCCAACGTGTGCCAACTTGCTGTTCAAAATGGGTAAATAGTTTAATAAAATGTCTGGTAAACAGTTTACCTGAAAACTCGAGCAAATCGTTGAGCAAACCGGAAAATTAAAATTCTAGTCGTCCGATGGACACTGTGTCTTTGAAAATTAATCTGGTAAGAGACGTACTATTAGTATCTTTTAACCAGATAAAGAATATGTAAATTGTTTAAATATATAATGTGCATTTTCATGTATTTGTTTGTTTTCTGGGAGATTAGCTCTAAACAAAATATTTCGGTTTTCTCCGCAAATTTAAAGTTTATTTGTCATTTAAGAAAATTAAAACTTTCATACATTATGAAGCAATTCTGCTCTTCATCATATAATAAAGTTATTATTGCTTTAAAGAAATAAAATTATGAAATATTTCAATGTTTAGTTACTATAATAACATATTCATTGCACTCGGTTGAAATCAGTTTTATGCATCAGAAAATAGTCTAACAAGATGCCAGACGAGTAACTGGGCCACTGCTTGCGATCTCAAAAATGCGGTAATAGTTTATCAGAAATTCTGGTAAACAGCTTGCCTAAAAACTTATAAACTCAGTTAGAAAACCGAAAAATTAAATCAGAATGTCGATGGACATTTTAGATGCTTGACACTACTTTCGAAAAATTAACCGGTAGATACCTATTAGTATCTTAACCAGATAAAAGAATAAGTGTGGTTTAGCTTACAGCTGCATATTTATGCTTTTATTTGTTTTCTGGGAGATTAGTTTTAAACAAAATGATATTTGGTCTTTTCTCCAGAATAAACCTTAAAGTTTATTTAATATTTTAAGAAAATTAAAACTTTCATACATATATGAAGAATACTCCTGCTCTTCAATAATATAGTAAAAGTTATTATTGCTTTAAAAGAAATAAAATTATGAAAATATTCAATATTAGCTGCGCCACAATAAAGCATGGCTCTGAAATCATTTTTATGCATCAACATAAAATCTTGCTCAGCATGCCAGACCAAATGCTTGCGTCAAAATGTGGTAATAGTTTGCCAAAAATCGGTAAACAGGTTTACCTAAGAAACCTGTAACCATGTTGAAGGAATCGAAAAAATTAAAAATGAAATGTCCGGATGGACATGAGTTTCGACTGCTTGAAAATTAACTGACAAGATGCACCTATTAGGTATCTTAAATCCAGACAAAGAATAGTAAAATATGTTTAGCCATATATAAAGTATTTTACGCTTTATTGTTCGGGAGATTAAACTTAAACAAAATATATTGTTTGGAAGCTTTTCCAGTAATAAGATTTAAAAGTTTATTTACTATTTTAAGAAAATTAAAACTTTATACATTATGAAGAATACTCTGCTCTTCAATAATATAGCACAAAAGTTATTATTGCTTAAAAGAAATAAAATTATGAAATATTCAATATTAAGTTACTTACAATACAATAGTTAAATACTGGTTGAAATCTACTTTTTAGTGCATCAAAATAATACCCTAACAAGACGCCAGACGCGCACCGGGGCCAATGTAGTGCCTGTCTCAAAATGTGGTAAATAGTTTAATAAAAACTGCAAACAGTTTGCCTAAAAACTCATGGATTTGTTAGAAAACTGAAAAAAATTACAAATGCAATGTCTGATGGACATTTTAGAGCTTTGACACGACTTTTGACGAAAATTAACTGGCAAAAGATACACCTGTTAGGTATCTCAACGCAGATAAAAAGAATAGTAAAATGTCTGTTTTACATAATAAAGTAGTTAATGTTTTATTTGTTTTCTGGGGAGATTAAATTTTAAACAAAACATTATTTGGGCTTTTTCTCCAGAATAAAATTTAAAAAGTTTATTTAATATTTTAAGAAAATCAACACTTTTATACATTATGAAAGAACACTCCTGCTCTTCAATAATATAATAAAAGTTGTTGATTGCCGAATGTTTTTAAAAAGAAATAAACTATGAAATATTCAATATTAAGCTACTGGCAATGCAACAAAGGTTCATTAGCACTCGGTTGAAATCATTTTTGTGCATCCAAACAGAACCTTGACAAGACGCCAGACGCGAACTGTTACCAGTTAATTTTTCAAAAGTAGTGTCAAACTCTAAAATGTCCATCAGACATTTCATTTTTTTAATTTTTTCAGTTTTCTAACAAGTTTATAAGTTTTTAGGTAAACTGTTTACCAGATTTTGTGCAAACTATTTACCACATTTTTGAGACGCAAACATTGGCCCAGTTCTCGTCTGGCGTCTTGTTAAGATTTTATTTTGATGCATAAAAATGATTTCAACCGAGTGCTAATGAACCTTTATTGTATTGTAAGTAACTTAATATTGAATATTTCATAATTTTATTTCTTTTAAAGCAATAATAACTTTTATTATATTATTGAAGAGCAGAATTGTTCTTCATAATGTATAAAAGTTTTAATTTTCTTAAAATATTAAATAAACTTTTAAATTTTATTCTGGAGAAAAGCCAAATAATATTTTGTTTAAATTTAATCTCCCAGAAAACAAATAAAACATAAAATACTTTATTATATGGCTAAACATTTTTACTATTCTTTTTATCTGGTTAAGATACCTAATAGGTGTATCTTTTACCAGTTAATTTTTCAAAAGTAGTGTCAAACTCTAAAATGTCCATCAGACATTTCATTTTTAATTTTTTCAGTTTTCTAACAAGTTTATAAGTTTTTAGGTAAACTGTTTACCAGATTTTTGGTAAACTATTTACCACATTTTTGAGACGCAAACATTGGCCCAGTTCTCGTCTGGCGTCTTGTTAAGATTTTATTTTGATGCATAAAAATGATTTCAACCGAGTGCTAATGAACCTTTATTGTATTGTAAGTAACTTAATATTGAATATTTCATAATTTTATTTCTTTTAAAGCAATAATAACTTTTATTATATTATTGAAGAGCAGAATTGTTCTTCATAATGTATAAAAGTTTTAATTTTCTTAAAATATTAAATAAACTTTTAAATTTTATTCTGGAGAAAAGCCAAATAATATTTTGTTTAAATTTAATCTCCCAGAAAACAAATAAAACATAAAATACTTTATTATATGGCTAAACATTTTTACTATTCTTTTTATCTGGTTAAGATACCTAATAGGTGTATCTTTTACCAGTTAATTTTTTCAAAAGTAGTGTCAAACTCTAAAATGTCCATCAGACATTTCATTTTTAATTTTTCAGTTTTCTAACAAGTTTATAAGTTTTTAGGTAAACTGTTTACCAGATTTTTGGTAAACTATTTACCACATTTTTGAGACGCAAACATTGGCCCAGTTCTCGTCTGGCGTCTTGTTAAGATTTTATTTTGATGCATAAAAATGATTTCAACCGAGTGCTAATGAACCTTTATTGTATTGTAAGTAACTTAATATTGAATATTTCATAATTTTATTTCTTTTAAAGCAATAATAACTTTTATTATATTATTGAAGAGCAGAATTGTTCTTCATAATGTATAAAAGTTTTAATTTTCTTAAAATATTAAATAAACTTTTAAATTTTATTCTGGAGAAAAGCCAAATAATATTTTGTTTAAATTTAATCTCCCAGAAAACAAATAAAACATAAAATACTTTATTATATGGCTAAACATTTTTACTATTCTTTTTATCTGGTTAAGATACCTAATAGGTGTATCTTTTACCAGTTAATTTTTTCAAAAGTAGTGTCAAACTCTAAAATGTCCATCAGACATTTCATTTTTAATTTTTTCAGTTTTCTAACAAGTTTATAAGTTTTTAGGTAAACTGTTTACCAGATTTTTGGTAAACTATTTACCACATTTTTGAGACGCAAACATTGGCCCAGTTCTCGTCTGGCGTCTTGTTAAGATTTTATTTTGATGCATAAAAATGATTTCAACCGAGTGCTAATGAACCTTTATTGTATTGTAAGTAACTTAATATTGAATATTTCATAATTTTATTTCTTTTAAAGCAATAATAACTTTTATTATATTATTGAAGAGCAGAATTGTTCTTCATAATGTATAAAAGTTTTAATTTTCTTAAAATATTAAATAAACTTTTAAATTTTATTCTGGAGAAAAGCCAAATAATATTTTGTTTAAATTTAATCTCCCAGAAAACAAATAAAACATAAAATACTTTATTATATGGCTAAACATTTTTACTATTCTTTTTATCTGGTTAAGATACCTAATAGGTGTATCTTTTACCAGTTAATTTTTCAAAAGTAGTGTCAAACTCTAAAATGTCCATCAGACATTTCATTTTTAATTTTTTCAGTTTTCTAACAAGTTTATAAGTTTTTAGGTAAACTGTTTACCAGATTTTTGGTAAACTATTTACCACATTTTTGAGACGCAAACATTGGCCCAGTTCTCGTCTGGCGTCTTGTTAAGATTTTATTTTGATGCATAAAAATGATTTCAACCGAGTGCTAATGAACCTTTATTGTATTGTAAGTAACTTAATATTGAATATTTCATAATTTTATTTCTTTTAAAGCAATAATAACTTTTATTATATTATTGAAGAGCAGAATTGTTCTTCATAATGTATAAAAGTTTTAATTTTCTTAAAATATTAAATAAACTTTTAAATTTTATTCTGGAGAAAAGCCAAATAATATTTTGTTTAAATTTAATCTCCCAGAAAACAAATAAAACATAAAATACTTTATTATATGGCTAAACATTTTTACTATTCTTTTTATCTGGTTAAGATACCTAATAGGTGTATCTTTTACCAGTTAATTTTTCAAAAGTAGTGTCAAACTCTAAAATGTCCATCAGACATTTCATTTTTAATTTTTTCAGTTTTCTAACAAGTTTATAAGTTTTTAGGTAAACTGTTTACCAGATTATTGGTAAACTATTTACCACATTTTTGAGACGCAAACATTGGCCCAGTTCTCGTCTGGCGTCTTGTTAAGATTTTATTTTGATGCATAAAAATGATTTCAACCGAGTGCTAATGAACCTTTATTGTATTGTAAGTAACTTAATATTGAATATTTCATAATTTTATTTCTTTTAAAGCAATAATAACTTTTATTATATTATTGAAGAGCAGAATTGTTCTTCATAATGTATAAAAGTTTTAATTTTCTTAAAATATTAAATAAACTTTTAAATTTTATTCTGGAGAAAAGCCAAATAATATTTTGTTTAAATTTAATCTCCCAGAAAACAAATAAAACATAAAATACTTTATTATATGGCTAAACATTTTTACTATTCTTTTTATCTGGTTAAGATACCTAATAGGTGTATCTTTTACCAGTTAATTTTTCAAAAGTAGTGTCAAACTCTAAAATGTCCATCAGACATTTCATTTTTAATTTTTTCAGTTTTCTAACAAGTTTATAAGTTTTTAGGTAAACTGTTTACCAGATTTTTGGTAAACTATTTACCACATTTTTGAGACGCAAACATTGGCCCAGTTCTCGTCTGGCGTCTTGTTAAGATTTTATTTTGATGCATAAAAATGATTTCAACCGAGTGCTAATGAACCTTTATTGTATTGTAAGTAACTTAATATTGAATATTTCATAATTTTATTTCTTTTAAAGCAATAATAACTTTTATTATATTATTGAAGAGCAGAATTGTTCTTCATAATGTATAAAAGTTTTAATTTTCTTAAAATATTAAATAAACTTTTAAATTTTATTCTGGAGAAAAGCCAAATAATATTTTGTTTAAATTTAATCTCCCAGAAAACAAATAAAACATAAAATACTTTATTATATGGCTAAACATTTTTACTATTCTTTTTATCTGGTTAAGATACCTAATAGGTGTATCTTTTACCAGTTAATTTTTCAAAAGTAGTGTCAAACTCTAAAATGTCCATCAGACATTTCATTTTTAATTTTTTCAGTTTTCTAACAAGTTTATAAGTTTTTAGGTAAACTGTTTACCAGATTTTGGTAAACTATTTACCACATTTTTGAGACGCAAACATTGGCCCAGTTCTCGTCTGGCGTCTTGTTAAGATTTTATTTTGATGCATAAAAATGATTTCAACCGAGTGCTAATGAACCTTTATTGTATTGTAAGTAACTTAATATTGAATATTTCATAATTTTATTTCTTTTAAAGCAATAATAACTTTTATTATATTATT
This sequence comes from Listronotus bonariensis, assembly GCA_014170235.1. Taxonomy (NCBI): domain Eukaryota; kingdom Metazoa; phylum Arthropoda; class Insecta; order Coleoptera; family Curculionidae; genus Listronotus; species Listronotus bonariensis. Next base: position 40,434 of record JACEGR010000402.1, read on the forward strand.
GAAGAGCAGAATTGTTCTTCATAATGTATAAAAGTTTTAATTTTCTTAAAATATTAAATAAACTTTTAAATTTTATTCTGGAGAAAAGCCAAATAATATTTTGTTTAAATTTAATCTCCCAGAAAACAAATAAAACATAAAATACTTTATTATATGGCTAAACATTTTTACTATTCTTTTTATCTGGTTAAGATACCTAATAGGTGTATCTTTTACCAGTTAATTTTTCAAAAGTAGTGTCAAACTCTAAAATGTCCATCAGACATTTCATTTTTAATTTTTTCAGTTTTCTAACAAGTTTATAAGTTTTTAGGTAAACTGTTTACCAGATTTTTGGTAAACTATTTACCACATTTTTGAGACGCAAACATTGGCCCAGTTCTCGTCTGGCGTCTTGTTAAGATTTTATTTTGATGCATAAAAATGATTTCAACCGAGTGCTAATGAACCTTTATTGTATTGTAAGTAACTTAATATTGAATATTTCATAATTTTATTTCTTTTAAAGCAATAATAACTTTTATTATATTATTGAAGAGCAGAATTGTTCTTCATAATGTATAAAAGTTTTAATTTTCTTAAAATATTAAATAAACTTTTAAATTTTATTCTGGAGAAAAGCCAAATAATATTTTGTTTAAATTTAATCTCCCAGAAAACAAATAAAACATAAAATACTTTATTATATGGCTAAACATTTTTACTATTCTTTTTATCTGGTTAAGATACCTAATAGGTGTATCTTTTACCAGTTAATTTTTCAAAAGTAGTGTCAAACTCTAAAATGTCCATCAGACATTTCATTTTTAATTTTTTCAGTTTTCTAACAAGTTTATAAGTTTTTAGGTAAACTGTTTACCAGATTATTGGTAAACTATTTACCACATTTTTGAGACGCAAACATTGGCCCAGTTCTCGTCTGGCGTCTTGTTAAGATTTTATTTTGATGCATAAAAATGATTTCAACCGAGTGCTAATGAACCTTTATTGTATTGTAAGTAACTTAATATTGAATATTTCATAATTTTATTTCTTTTAAAGCAATAATAACTTTTATTATATTATTGAAGAGCAGAATTGTTCTTCATAATGTATAAAAGTTTTAATTTTCTTAAAATATTAAATAAACTTTTAAATTTTATTCTGGAGAAAAGCCAAATAATATTTTGTTTAAATTTAATCTCCCAGAAAACAAATAAAACATAAAATACTTTATTATATGGCTAAACATTTTTACTATTCTTTTTATCTGGTTAAGATACCTAATAGGTGTATCTTTTACCAGTTAATTTTTCAAAAGTAGTGTCAAACTCTAAAATGTCCATCAGACATTTCATTTTTAATTTTTTCAGTTTTCTAACAAGTTTATAAGTTTTTAGGTAAACTGTTTACCAGATTATTGGTAAACTATTTACCACATTTTTGAGACGCAAACATTGGCCCAGTTCTCGTCTGGCGTCTTGTTAAGATTTTATTTTGATGCATAAAAATGATTTCAACCGAGTGCTAATGAACCTTTATTGTATTGTAAGTAACTTAATATTGAATATTTCATAATTTTATTTCTTTTAAAGCAATAATAACTTTTATTATATTATTGAAGAGCAGAATTGTTCTTCATAATGTATAAAAGTTTTAATTTTCTTAAAATATTAAATAAACTTTTAAATTTTATTCTGGAGAAAAGCCAAATAATATTTTGTTTAAATTTAATCTCCCAGAAAACAAATAAAACATAAAATACTTTATTATATGGCTAAACATTTTTACTATTCTTTTTATCTGGTTAAGATACCTAATAGGTGTATCTTTTACCAGTTAATTTTTTCAAAAGTAGTGTCAAACTCTAAAATGTCCATCAGACATTTCATTTTTAATTTTTTCAGTTTTCTAACAAGTTTATAAGTTTTTAGGTAAACTGTTTACCAGATTATTGGTAAACTATTTACCACATTTTTGAGACGCAAACATTGGCCCAGTTCTCGTCTGGCGTCTTGTTAAGATTTTATTTTGATGCATAAAAATGATTTCAACCGAGTGCTAATGAACCTTTATTGTATTGTAAGTAACTTAATATTGAATATTTCATAATTTTATTTCTTTTAAAGCAATAATAACTTTTATTATATTATTGAAGAGCAGAATTGTTCTTCATAATGTATAAAAGTTTTAATTTTCTTAAAATATTAAATAAACTTTTAAATTTTTATTCTGGAGAAAAGCCAAATAATATTTTGTTTAAATTTAATCTCCCAGAAAACAAATAAAACATAAAATACTTTATTATATGGCTAAACATTTTTACTATTCTTTTTATCTGGTTAAGATACCTAATAGGTGTATCTTTTACCAGTTAATTTTTCAAAAGTAGTGTCAAACTCTAAAATGTCCATCAGACATTTCATTTTTAATTTTTTCAGTTTTCTAACAAGTTTATAAGTTTTTAGGTAAACTGTTTACCAGATTATTGGTAAACTATTTACCACATTTTTGAGACGCAAACATTGGCCCAGTTCTCGTCTGGCGTCTTGTTAAGATTTTATTTTGATGCATAAAAATGATTTCAACCGAGTGCTAATGAACCTTTATTGTATTGTAAGTAACTTAATATTGAATATTTCATAATTTTATTTCTTTTAAAGCAATAATAACTTTTATTATATTATTGAAGAGCAGAATTGTTCTTCATAATGTATAAAAGTTTTAATTTTCTTAAAATATTAAATAAACTTTTAAATTTTATTCTGGAGAAAAGCCAAATAATATTTTGTTTAAATTTAATCTCCCAGAAAACACAATAAAACATAAAATACTTTATTATATGGCTAAACATTTTTACTATTCTTTTTATCTGGTTAAGATACCTAATAGGTGTATCTTTTACCAGTTAATTTTTCAAAAGTAGTGTCAAACTCTAAAATGTCCATCAGACATTTCATTTTTAATTTTTTCAGTTTTCTAACAAGTTTATAAGTTTTAGGTAAACTGTTTACCAGATATTGGTAAACTATTTACCACATTTTTGAGACGCAAACATTGGCCCAGTTCTCGTCTGGCGTCTTGTTAAGATTTTATTTTGATGCATAAAAATGATTTCAACCGAGTGCTAATGAACCTTTATTGTATTGTAAGTAACTTAATATTGAATATTTCATAATTTTATTTCTTTTAAAGCAATAATAACTTTTATTATATTATTGAAGAGCAGAATTGTTCTTCATAATGTATAAAAGTTTTAATTTTCTTAAAATATTAAATAAACTTTTAAATTTTATTCTGAGAAAAGCCAAATAATATTTTGTTTAAATTTAATCTCCCAGAAAACAAATAAAACATAAAATACTTTATTATATGGCTAAACATTTTACCTTCTTTTTATCTGGTTAAGATACCTAATAGGTGTATCTTTTACCAGTTAATTTTTTAAAAGTAGTGTCAAACTCTAAAATGTCCATCAGACATTTCATTTTTAATTTTTTCAGTTTTCTAACAAGTTTATAGTTTTTAGGTAAACTGTTTACCAGATCTTTGGTAAACTATTTACCACATTTTTGAGACGCAAACATTGGCCCAGTTCTCGTCTGGCGTCTTGTTAAGATTTTGCTTTGATGCATAAAAATGATTTCAACCGAGTGCTAAACGAACCTTTATTGCATTGTAAGTAACTTAATATTGAATATTTCATAATTTTATTTCTTTTAAAGCAATAATAACTTTTATTATATTATTGAAGAGCAGAATTGTTCTTCATAATGTAAAAGTTTTAATTTTCTTAAAATATTAAATAAACTTTTAAATTTTATTCTGGAGAAAAGCCAAATAATATTTTGTTTTATATAGAATTTTTATTATATAAATATTGCTACGAGCAACCGTTTTTGAGATAATTCAGATTAAACATTTTATTCCATACAAAGGTTTGCCCTTGCATTAATTCACGCTTTATCTAGGCCACCTGGGAGTGTCCAAAAAGTCTGCGCAAAATACTACCACAAATTCTTTGTGCCAAAATACAACGATCTAATGCAAATAATTTACATCAGTTGAAAGGTTGCTGGTTTGCAAGATACAAGGTATCAAATTTTCCATTGGTTTTTTGGATTAAATCGTTGTATTTGGGCGCAAGAAAATTGTAATACCAATTTGTACAGACCTTTTAGAAAACCCGGGTGGCCTATTAATTGCTCGTAGCTATATTTATCAAATATACCGTTTTTGTGCAAAAACATGGAAGAATAACATTACTAGAATCATAATATACCGAGGCACAAAAAATATTGACACTTTGAACAAAATAACAGTACTACTGCAGGTGGCTCCCTCTACATTTACCAGCAAAAATAAGAGTAGCTTTCAATTCCTTCTTTAAAAGAAGACCCGTATATCAATTTTGTAAAAAAATTACAATATTAAATAGAATATTAAAAAGTAACTAAAATAAAATAAAAACTTTGACACCCTGTATCTCCCAAACGATTAGCTTTTCGACTAAAGTAAATTGCGTTATATCATTGTATTTTGTCCCAAGGAGTCTATGGTAGCATTTTGTATAACCTTTTAGAAACACCCTGTATATATTTTTTATAAAAGAAATTACACAAATCCAGATAAAATGCAGGTAATAATTTTGTTAAGTTGCGCATTTTTGTCAATCATACTAATTATACAGGGTTCTCGAAAATCTGCCAAAAGTTATAACTTTAATTTTTGAATGGGATACCCTGTGTATTGAGTGAAACTCGCAAATTGTGGAATAAGTTATATAACTTTAAAAGTAATAAAAAAAAGATACAAAACTTATTCAACAATTTGCGAGTTTAACTCATATAGATAACCCACATTTAGATCCTCAGTGGCAAGGAGCATTTTTCGGATTTTTACGACCTTGCGCAGTAAACAAATCGAGGGTGGACGAACATGCTTACTAAAAAGCCACAGCACCGGCACCCCGTGCCCTCTGTCCGCGGTCTGGCCGTCAGTCATTAGCTACCGTACTCCGAACAGGAAGCAGTGAACGGGAAACCCAGACGCCGTCGACAAATTCTTTCCGATAATGCGGTTAGTCTGTTTGGCGCCTGCGTGTCAAGCCTCGGGATGAGTGGTATCCAAGCGCACAAACACATTTTTTCGCCCATGAAAAGTAACTTTCGTTTCGCGCAGGTAATAACATTGGCAATCCATCGAGATCAGTGGTTTAACTCAACAATGTTGCAAGTGCACATGTAAAAAGCTTCATGTTAAGTAAATATGCCAACAAAGAAAAAAGCAATAGTAAAGGGCTGCCGTAGCTTATATCTTTTGTGACGTAGGCACTGAGCTTTTAAATAATTTTGCGAGCGTTTTACCAAAATGCAAATGTCGGTGTTTTTATATAAAAGCCCACAATTTCCGGAACTAATAGAAAAAAGGGAATAAAATATTAAAATCAAATTTTTCTACATCGAAAACTTACTACGTTAGGTATACATGGCTTTTTTAAAATTGTGGATGGCGCTAGAGAGCAGCCAAACCAAGAAATTTAAGGAAGAAGAAATTTAAAAAATATTTACACAAAATATTGTTAAAATTTAAACTGTTCCTAGTTGCTAACTTTTGGCTAGGAACCTATTGATGTTAATGAATAAGAGATGAAGAACTATCGAGATTTGATCAGTAATATAACTTACCATCTTATTTCTATCTAAGCTTGTATTATTAATAAAACAATAATTTTTAATTTATTTTTTGAACAATTTATTTATAAAATACTAACTATATAGTAACAAAAAGATTTCCTTCTTAAAATATAAGGTCATAAATTCTCACAGACATATCTGAACTACAACTAGCTAACTGAATTATATTATTATTTACTTCTTTATAGCCTGCACGCCCAAATGTTGGCCTAAAGGACAGCCTTCTAACTGTTAAATGGTGTGCAACGCTAAAAAGAGAAAAATGGGCTAAATTAATATAATAAATAAAATGAATAAAAAATACAAAACAAGTAAAGGGTCTACCAATAACAATGATCAAACTTGGTTTTATAATAAAACAAAAATTAAATAGAGGAAAAAACAAAAGTCTTATGTTTATTTGTAGCTTTTTTATGATATTCACAGTGCACATGCGCATCGAATGCATCCAATTTTCGGTCATTCTCGCCAAGATGTTGGCTTGAATAATCGCACAAATTTTAGGTTCGATAATTTTTTTCAATTTATTTCTCTGGCTTGTTAGCGTAGACCAACGACTTTAACGAACCTTACAGAAAATAATTCATAATCCATTCAGTTGGTTAGGCTTGCTATAATGACTATGAACATTTCGTAATGCTCTGAATGTGACTTAACACGACTTCCTATTTCTAACGTGGTGCCAATTTTAAATCAAACTTCTATCATTCTTATCGGTAACTCCTTTACATGTGCATTGAAATGTCTTTATAGTGGGCGAACCATTAAAAAAAAAATGATACATTTTGTCATACCCTGTATATTTCATAGTTTATTTGTTTTCTGGGAGATTACATTTAAACAAAATAATATTTGACTTTCCTCCAGAATAAAAGGTTTAGTAAGCCCAGACCGCCCGCATTGGTCGTTGACTTAGAATTGAAATATTTATTTTTCGATTTACGTATTTCTGCAAAAACTGAAGTTTGGCGATTTTTACATATTCCATGAAACAACAGCTTTTAAAAACTCCATAAATAGTCAAGCAGCCTAATCGGTAAATTTTGTTTATTTTTACATTATTTAATTATAAAGTGAATGACCTAATCCAGTGGAAATTAAAAATGATTTATTTAAAACACAGAATCGAAATATTTTTTTCTTGACACCCTTCTAATTTATATACTATGTATGTGTCCTAAATCCGACCTCCCTTGGAATATTATTCTCATATCTGAGGCATGGCGTCCCCACAACCCTTGGTATTTTTGATTCAATTCAATGAAGAGCGGTTCGCCTCATTAATGATCCTTCACTTACAAAAAGGCTTCCGTCTCTTGCCCATCGCCGGGCTGTGGGGTATTTATCGCCTTTTTATGGGTATTTGCATGGCTGTGGCTCTGCAGAATTGTCTTGCACTCACGGCTCCCAACAGAGAAACTTATGGAGCCACACATATGCATCCCTATACAGTCCAACTGGGCAGGACACCGAACTTACCATTTTGTTTGTTCTTTATCCTCAGAGTCCTTAGAATGTGAAATCCGTTGCCCGCGGAGGTCTATCCTTTCCCCGAAATCTTCAAGTATTTAAGTCCCGTGTCAACAAACTTCCTCTTACCTTGTTGAAGACACGACTCGTTAGTATTTAGGCTTTTAGCCTTCATGGATTGTTCAAAGATTAAAAAAACGGTTGCAATATTAAAAATATTCTACGCCATCCACGTCTAATGGAAGTAGAAAATATCCACCGGGAGCGGCGGGTTTTGTAGTTTTCATATGGGTGCCGGCGCCAAGTGACAAACATTTTTGAAGACAAAAAGAAAAGGTCATTACCTTCATATTCCATTTTCTAATAAAAGCTTTCAGAAGAATTAGCAAATCTAGTATTCTATTCATACCAAAAAATACAAAAAAAGTCCTCCTTTGATGGACATTTCATATGGGTGCATTGCACCCATACATTTCACTTCTTTGGGTGCATAGGCCCCGTGCACCCACGTACTCGCCGCCACTGATATCCACTTTTTGAAGAATGTGATAGGTTTGGTTGTGGTTTATTTTTTCTAAATGCGCCATATTTAACTTAAGGGATATCAATTTTTTACTTAGCAGATGGTCCAAAATTAGTACTGACTAATTTGAGGTGAAACTTACCTTGTGGACAACCTTAAAACTTTAGAAAATTCCAAATTATTTAATTTAAATACTTCAATAATGCCCTTCTCCAGTCCCACAGCACATAAATACGATCCGTCTACAAAATCAGGGGCAAATGCTACTGCAGTAATAGATTCTGTTGGAAATTCAAGTGGTTCTGTGGCTTTCTGATATTGTCCTAATGGTGCAATTGGTACCGCCGTTTCGTTTTTGGTCCAAATGACTAATTTTCCTTCCCTAGAGCCTGGAATAGAAAAAAAAACGAGATTTTAATACTAGACTAATAAGTAATGCGAATAGATTCACGTTTATATCTTTCCGTAACAACTTGAATAAAAACTTGAATCACTTTTTTCTTAAGAATGGTATATAACTATGATAACAACTATGGCACGTTTTAAGTTGTCACTGTCTTTAAATGAACAGCACAAAGATTAAAGATTAAAATTCAGAATGTCTATACTAAGGTTACCTTCTTCTTTTGTGTGCATGTGCCAGCAACAGAAATGGATTTTATAATAATAACCCTTTTTAAAACCCATTTGGAGGGGTTCCTTTGACGAGTCTAACACGAATATTCATACCGCCATATATGGAAGCGGAGCTTTAACCCAGCCTCTAAATTTAAACATGTTTCTGGGGTTGGATCGGGCGAAAGCGTCATTTTTGTCAGACGAGTTTACCATAATATTTTACATGCAATTTTTAGACATTTTGCCAAAAATGGTAAAAGCTACAGTCACGAAGCCTATCCAGTCGCATACCTGAAACATGTCCATTTTGATAATTCTGGTTTCATAACTAAAGTTTTACCATTTTTGGCAAAATGTTTAAAAATTGTATGTAAAACATTGTGATAAACTTATCCGACAAAAAAGTTACGTTTTCTCCCGGTCCAACACCCGAAACATGTCAAAATTGACAGGCTGGGTTAAAGTGCCGCTTCCATATATTGGTAGGGGAGAATAAGAGGGATTTCGGGATTTACTACAGCGCGTCAGATTAATATCTCGGAAGATACCTTGTACCCGGTTAAGTACCTCCACCAAATAAGAGACCTTGACAATTTAAGAGTGACGTAAAGGAAACAGAGGGCTACAAAAAAAAAACGTCAGTTTAACATTTTCAAGGGTGGCTATTTTTTTATTTTGAAGAAAATAATTTAGGGATAACGAAAAATACATATATAATGCGATACCACCCGAACGATTTCCACGAGCCGAAATTAATAATAGTATTTTTTGAGATATTTAAAAGTCTATAGACACTTCCCCCACCGATAAAATAGTATAAATTATTTAAAATTTCTTTCTTCTTATTAATATTTAAGCTCGAGATTTTCGGGAAACTCCGTAATTGTCGTCAGAATTGAGAAAGAAAAATTTTTGTTGTTTTACTTCTTATTAAATTACCTGTTGCAAAATATTTAGAATCATGTGTCCATGCACAAGTCCAGATTATTCTTGTGTGCACAGAGGTTTCTTTATTAGTTGTGGCAGCTAACACAAACTGCTCTTCACTGTTTTTGGTGAATAGTGACCACCTCCGATCACGCGATACCGATAATAGATGTTTTGAATCTGGAGAAAATTGCATTTGTACTATGGTAAGATTGTGTGACACCAAACTTTGAACTTGTTGCCAATTTGAGGTATCCCTAAAAATAAAATTAGTCATAATAAAAATCTATATTTATTTCAATAATATAGCTATAAGATTCTTATTATTTAAAAATTTAAACATAAAAAAACTTGGTCCCCATACAGGTCTTTAAGAGTTGTGATAAAGATTTGAAAATATACAGGGTGTTATTTAATTGATGGCTAAAAATACAGGATATGATTTCTTAGCCCATTTTACGAAGAAAAGTTCATATTAATATATGTCATAAACCTCTTAACTTTTGAGCTACAGGGTGTTAAAGTTTAAGGAAAAAATCGTATTCTTATCTTAACTTTAAAACTGTTCTAGTTATCTTCATAAAATTTGGCTCTTCTCAGCACCAATAGACATTTTTTAATGTGGAGGATTTTTAATTATTTGCGTGCCAAATTTCATTAAAATATCTTAAACAGTTTTAAAGTTATGATAAGAATACGATATTTTTCCAACATCCTACAGGTTGAAAGTTAAGAGGTTTAGAACATATGTTAATATAAACTTTTCTTCCTAAAATGGGCTTAGGAATTGTATTCTGTATTTTTATTCATCAATTAAATTACACCCTGTATAAAGTGTTGGGAAATTGTGATGGTAAACTGATATGATGGAATCTAGAATCTTCTTACTAAATGTAACGTAAGAAAAAAGTTTATTAGTCTGCAAATTCTTTTTAGTTTTAAAGTACAGCATTAAAAGTTCTGAAAAAAAATGTTTTTTGTAAATTTCTTAACTATGCTTAACCCAATTTTGTTGTAATTTGGCAATATTATTTATGCTTAATTTAATTGAATAAGTTGAGTGGCGTCTTAAGCGGCATCTGAACGATTATTTTTAACAAAAAAGTTATGCCATAGACTGTGAAAATTTTTGCGAAATTTTTATTTATTTTTTTTTCAGATTAAGCAAATACAAGTATAGCTTTCATGTCTCTCAATTTGTTTTGTATCTGGTAGTGTAACAGAAAAAATAGGATCCACTTAATTGCATATACCTGTAGCATAAAATTAACACTGGGGATTTTTTTAATGAGGTTTTATAATTTCTTATTAGCAATTATGTAACAACAACAACCAATGCTTAATTAAATAAGCATTCTTAAAATTTTAACAAATTGTATCTTTAAAAAATTAGCTTATCCATGTTTGTATGATTTTTTTTTTAATGTTATTGAGCATAAATATATTATATGGTACTCCTAAAATATGGAATCTTAATACTTACCAAATAAAAATAGCAGCATGTTGAAGTTTGGTGGATTTACAGGCTGACGCCAAGTATTTTCCATCTGGCGACGATGCCAGTGAAAAATTTCATAACCATGACCATATAGTTTTTGAACTTCTGGCCATAATGTGTTTTGAATAAGAGTTTCTTCTGTAGGTGGCTCTAAAATAATTATTAAAATTTTAGTAAACTTAATTGCTTAATTATGCAATATGTCACGGATGGACCTTACAGTAGAACAAATGGACAAACAATTTAAATGTTCAAGAAAGTCGGTAATGGCAACTGCTTTTGCTTCTTAAAGAAACAAAATTCACGTTAGGAAAACTACTTTTATTTTTATTAATTCAGCAAAATGTTAAATAAAATAGGTTTTTAGAATTGAATGAGGATCCCATATCTAAAATTTCACATAAATAAACCTTTCTTTTTATTGTTATATGCTTTTAAATCATGTTTTACACCTTTTTAAGTAATTTATCCAGTTTAAATACAAGAAAATAATTAATATCAAAGTTTTTCAAATATATTTTTGTTAGTGTAGCAAATAGTTATTGATGTACAATAAGAACTGTAAAATTTACTAGGCTGACTTCGGTCGATGGCCATTTGGGCAACCAATAAAAACTTTTAGTAGTAGTAGTTAGTATTTAAATACAAAACTGTAAAACCAGGTAAATTACGTAAAACATGTATAAAACATAATTAAATCAATATGATACCAAAAATATATATTTTTTGTTTATTTTATATAAAATTTTAAATATCTGATCCTCAATTAATTTTAAAAACATTTTTTATTTGACATTTTGCTAAATTATTAAAAATAAAGGCAGTTTTGTCTTGGTCTATTTTCACATTATGTAGTCTTTGGAGCCCTTGTACAAAACAAAACAAATTTTTTAACGTGAATCTTATATTTTAAGAAGCAAAAGCAGTTTCCATGCACGACTTTCTTGAACATTAAAATTTTTGATCCATTTGTCCTATTGTAAAATCCATTCGTGGTCATACTGTATAATGCCAGTGTAATTCGCAAAGTGCATAACTCTATTTTTAGAAATTTCACAGGAGCATATTTTAAATTAGAATTTTAGACTGATGTGTGGTAGCCTATAATAAAAAAAAATTAATATTGAACAAAAATTATTTGGTAAAGTAAAATTTACTAAATCTTGACATCTTATACAATTAAAAGAACAGTTTTCTAATGATTCTCTGGAATATATGGAGTTAAGCACTTTGCAAATTACACTGACAATATACCTATTATGATTACCTGTCAAAATTTGTGCGGTAAAATGGGATTCTTCAGGGTAAGGATTTTTGTTGTCAACTGGAATGGTGTCCTCTAAATTATCATCTGTATACACCGCCTTGTTTGAAAGTCCTAAAGACGGCACTGATGCTCCTTTTGGAATATATGAAGACTCTAAAAAATAAACATAAGTAAAATAAAGCTGAATGTTTCAGCTAATTTCAATTTTGCATTCACTATTATTTTGCCTTATTTAAATACAAAATACCTATTTAGCCCTTTCTGTTCTGTTTATTCTTATTATTGTACTTAATACATAAATAATCAATTCCCCAATTCTGCACAGATACAAAAGATATGATATTTATTTTGTTAAATAAAAATGGGATTAACTTAAAACTATTTGGAAAAATGTTATTTTTATAATAGAAATATGGAAAATTTGTTGTTTCTATATTTTAAAAGCATTTTCTTTTTATTACTCTCATATTTGTATAAAATTACCATTATTTGTAAATACCTTTTTATTATAATTATAATCATTGTCAGTAATCTGACAAATTCTCTTAAAGTTATCTACAAAAATTTCAGGTGCTTCAAATGTTCTTATAATTTTTTCTTCTGCCCCTGAAGCATACCTGTATCTAGAGATAACAGCTAATGAACTTAGATCATACCCATGAACTTGAGGTCTTGCTATTTCGTGCCAAGTTACCTAAAAATCAAGAACTTTTAATGTAAAAAGAACATTTTTAGTACACACACAATTAGTGGACTGGCTAAAGATATTTTGGTCTGAACTAATAAAGTACCTCTTTAAAATCACTCTTCCATGGGGCATGTATCCTAGTGGTCTGATCAGTACTGACAGAATACAAAAACTCTCCCTTAGGTTCCCAAGCTAAATCTACTACCTCTCCAAAATGACCACCAACAGTGACAGATGGCTGCCAAAGACCTTTGTCATCTTTAGTCCATATATGGAAAGCACCATGGTAGCTGTATGCAATTATTTGATTGCCACTTGGACTGAAAAATCCACCATAAAAACCTAAAGTATTACCACCCACTTCTCCTACGCGTATTTTCTCAAGCCATAAACCTAAAACATAGACATAATACATATTTCTAAAATGTACCATATTATATATATCGGCATGGAAACCAAAACCGTCGGTCATGAGCAAATCATGCATTAAATCTCTTCCACCAATTTGCTATGCACTTTCCTAAAATTCACCACAGCAACGAGCTGGCATGTTCAGGTAGAACGAAATTAGCGGCTCCTCGCTTACACCGCTTCCGTCTATTGTCGGACGGCGACGCGATCACGTCTCGAATATTTCCTATGCTTTTAATTCCTCATGATCGGCCAATTGGTTTCCACACCTGTATAGTTCATGACATTCTATCTAGAGAAGCCGTTGTAAGAGATAGGAGAAATGTTTAAGAAGTGAGCATTTATATTATGGTTGTTCAAATAGTTATTCAAATTTATATTTTATTTATATAATGATAAGAAAAACATCTCAAAGTTAAATTTAGGTAATAAAATAAGTATTTCTAATTGTTTCTATGGTATTTATATTTTTTTAACTTATTCCTATTCACATACCTGAAACAGTATCAAATTCCCAAATAATCATGCTCTTATCAATTGAAGCAGATAATAATTGTAACCTGGTAGGACTCCAGTTGACTGAATAAACCCATCCTTCATGCCCAGCCAGCACCGATTCTAAATCAATCTTTAGGTATTTTTTACATTCACTGTTTTCAGTGCCTAAAGTACTAATTCTCCACAATCTTATAAAGCAATCCTGAGAACCAGATGCTAGTAGTAGATCACCATTGACTAAAAATTTAAAAAAAAATACTTGGACTGCAGTTAAAAACAATTTTAAATTATGCTAAACCAAGTTTATTATATATTAATGTAACAATATGTTTTCTCTTTAAATTTCCTGACTTTTTAAAAAAATAGAGATAAAAGAGAGAGAATACTCTAGCAATAGTTTTTAGACCTTTAGCTTTTAAATGTCAATTTTGAACGACAAAGTAAAGGTTCTTATGTTTTAAAGAAATTGGTATTTGTATTTATACACTGTTAAAATTTGTACTTTGGCACCAACTATTAAAAACATTTTTTAAATAAATTAATACACACATTTTTTATGGGATTTCTTATTTACAAAAAAATAGAAAAAAACTTAAGAACTTATAATTACTACTATATATTTAATATTGCTAATTTTTATGCAGTTTTACCATCTGTGGTAAAATCCAATCCTCTAACCCAATCATCATGTCCAGCAAGTGTTTTATAGGTAACCCATTTATTTTCACTACTGTTTTCAACAATAATTTCAATTTTTGAGTTATCCAATGCACAGGCTACAATCAGTTCATTACTCTGAGGTTGAAATCCTATTCTCAATCCCACACACAGACTAGGGTTATTCATCGAGCCAAAAAGAAAAGTTTGGTTTAAAACAAAATCTGAAAATAATTATTTTGTTTATAAGTATGAGCCAACCATTAAACAATGCAGTTTTTATATTAACCTGAATTTTCATGCCTTTGCCAAATTCCAAGGGAATGCTCATGCATTGCAGCGCTACATACAATTGTCCTATTTCCGGCATAATAACCATCAACAATATTTACACTTAAAATATTTGTAAATTTGTCATCATTTAAAACGGTGGCTTTGTAATTTCCATCTTCCAAGGTCCAAACTATTAATGTACCATCAGTAGAACCAGAAATTAATTCTTGATCTTCTTGGTCTGAATTTCCCCTTATCCATCTGACAGAGTTGACTCTTTTAGTGTGACTAACAAGTGTGTGAATTATTTTTCCTCCATTCCCGTACTAAAACATAAGGAATATAATAATATTATGCATGTACAATCATGTTTTGCAGTACTCAACTACACTTACCTGTGGATCATAAATTAAGACCGAATGACAGGCACCATATGCAATTATATTATTTTTATTACAGTCTGCTGCTGTTGGAGTTTGATTGCAGTTACTCGATATGTAACAACTTTTAAAATCCATTTTTTAAACAGTTTGTTTACTTTTTAAGATGTATATTTAAAATCCTAACCTAAAAATGTCCACATGGCTGTCACTGTCATAGTGACAGTGACGGGAGTCACGTGATAAACAGACGATGTTTATTGAGCCTACTATTGCATTTTTGGAAGAAGAAAGTTGATCCTTCTCATCGAACTTATACCCTCTAGAGGCAGTCTTGTCACTTAAGCATGCAGGAAGCGAGAATGAAAGAAAAATATTAGTACTTTTTTCTTTAATTCGCCTAGTAATTGGCTGGCAAAGCACTTGTCCCTCCCTGGACAATTTTCTTTTACGTTAAGGCTGCATCCATTAGATATATGCTTGAAGGTTCTACTGTTTTGCCCGGTTTTTAAGCCACCAGAACAGTTTTTAAACAATATTGGCAGTTAAGCCCAATATATTCTTACTATCTTCGTACAAATGAAATACAGGGGTTTGTCGATAATATAAATTAGTTAAAAGAAAATAATTTATTTTTAAATGATTTTTGTTTTCCACTAAATAAAATGAATAATAGTAAACTAAATACTACAAAAGCAGTTTTATTTAATAAGGACAATGGGTTGTGTTCAAATGAAGAAAAATATATCAATGTGTCCATTCAACATTTTCAACATATTTGTAGATTTTGTTTATTTGGCCCTGCAGAAAATAATTTATATAAAATAGAGTATGGTAAAACGCCTTTAGTTAATATTTGTATACAACTGTCAATAATGGTAAATTTAATGTATCCTTTTAGAAGTATAAAGTTTTAAATTCAACAGTTTTTATTTTTACTTTTTTGGTAATTATTTACAAACCAGATACATCGCCGATTTTATTAAAAATTTAGTAGGTATATTTTTTTTGGGCACTGATCACGGATTTAAAAAATTTTTTTGTCATATACGTTTCGTTTTCGAGGTAATTATTTACACGCTGGACGCTTCGCTGATTTTAATAAAATTTGGTGTACTTACGGGGGTTTTTGGGGCGCTGATTGCGTGATGATTAGTCGGACTCGTTTCGTTCTCAAGATATTCATCATCAGACTTGATAACCAAAATTAACCTAAATTCACTATTTCCCTTCTTTTGCACTTAAATCTTGGGTTTTCTGCTAAGCCAAGGCTACTGCGATCGATATGATTAAAAGTGAAGCTTTACAATTTTATGGAAAAACGGGTAAAATAAATAGAAAAAGGAGTTTTTAGAGGTGGAAATCAAATATTGAGTACCAATATAGCTTTTAATCAAGAATTGAGTGCAAAAATAAGGTGGAAATAGTGAATTCAGGTTGGTTTTTGGTTATCAAGTCTGATGAGGTATATCTAGAGAATGAAACGAGTCCGACTAACAATTCTTCAGATTCGTAATCAGCGCCCCAAAAACTCCTGAATACAAAATTTCATTAAAATCGGCGAGGTGTCCGGTTTGTAAATAATCACCGTTTTGATATAGGAATCCATTATCAAACTTAAATGGAAAACTAACCTAATTCACCCTCCCCTTCTTTTGCAAACAATTTTAAAGCTAAAGTTGCACATAATATTTGATGTTCACATGGAAAAAACAGTTAATATAAATAGTAAAAGGGATTTTAAGAGGTGGAAATCAAATATTGAGTGACAATTTAGGGAAACACTTAAGAAATGTGTGCAAAAGATGGGTAAATTGGTGAATTTTGGTTACTCCAACATTTTTTTTTTTCAACATTGTGATCAGCAGCTGAAAAAAAAAACCATTAACCAAATTTTAATAAAATTGGCAATATGTCCAGTTTGTAAATATTTAACGTTTTTTACACATTACAAACATAATATTTAGTATACGAACAGATACACCAATCATAAAAATACTAATAAAATACACTCATTGATCAAATGTAGAGCATATTTTGTCTTTAATAAAATAGGTAAATTATTAGGTTTATAAAAACAAATTTTTTACAGAAATTTTTTTGTTATAAATGCAAGGCTTTAAGGGCAGTAACACATACATATAGTCAAGAGCGCAAGCTTCATGCCACAGTGCTAAATTAATATTGATTGTTGGATTTTTACCTTGTAGACATAAAATGAAAATCTTACTGTTTTAAATGGTTTGTCCAACTCTTTCAACACCAGTTTCAATATTATACAGTTTTTGGTTTTATAGAGTCTGTATTTATAAATAATATATCAGTTGATACTGTTATTAAAAATAAATACAGTAAAGCTCATCATAAATACCTAGTACTTTTGAATTAGCTGATATAATAAATTTCTGAAACTGTTAATTATAATTATTAAAATGAATATTCATCATTCATGCCTAGGATATTTGCAGTAGTTAATGTAAAAAAAACTGCTACACACGCCATTGCCTATAATATATATGTATGTACCTGACAGATTGATAATTGTACCTATATCTATCAAGTTCTTAACCCTAGGCAAAGTTTGGAGCATTAAAGTAGAACAGAAACAATGGAACATTTTTAAATCGTCTTTAGAATATTTTCCATGTGGATATCCATTTTACACAAAAATCCCTAAACTAGTGATTTAAATTAAATCTAAATTGTTACTTAAGAGCAATTACAATTCTAAAGACCCCATTAATCTTCCTTCACATACATATCTTTTTGAAGACCAAAAAAAATTATAAATTGCCCACTTTTAAATTCCACTACATTTCAAATTTAAAAACTAACTTTAGATTGAAGCAAATCATTTTGCCGCCCCTGAAAACATGCCATCTGAGGCTGTCGTCTCACCGGCTCACCCTCGGGCCGGCCCTGATTGTGGGTGTCTGTAATTTTACAAACTGAGGCCATGATTTGGTATTTAGGCATAGCCTTGTATTCTAAATATCTTTTCTATTTAACATTTGGTAGTATTTTTAGAAATAAGGGTATCTACTTTACACTTAAGCAGCTTTTAATTTTTTAAACTACTCTGTAAATCCTTTAACTTTTAATATAGCTAACT
Organism: Listronotus bonariensis; assembly: GCA_014170235.1. NCBI lineage: Eukaryota > Metazoa > Arthropoda > Insecta > Coleoptera > Curculionidae > Listronotus > Listronotus bonariensis. Next base: position 58,431 of record JACEGR010000402.1, read on the forward strand.
GCTGCTAATACAGTTTAAAATTATGCACCAACTTTTATAAGCAATATATTTTTGAGAAGTTACAAATAAAAGTTTTTGATTTGCTTCACACTTAATTGACCACTTTTATATCCATACTTTTTTATTTATCTTTTGAAAAATAAATATAAATAAGTTTTATCTCACTCCCATTTTAGATAAAACCAAACGATGAATTACCTATGTATATTTGCAATAAATGTGAAAATAAAATAAGAGATTTTGGTATTTTTCACTCCTCAATATTGGAGGTGGAACATACTTTAAAAAGACTTTTGGAAAACCGAAATAATAATAAAGATATTACTGAAGATACAGAAAATAATTTTCAAGACATCTCTGATGATAATGAACACCATTTTAAAACTAGTAAGGAGAAGTCGAAATCAGTAATTTCAGAAGCTAGCTTTAGATGCAAGTATTGCAAGGAAAAATTTAATAAATCTGTAGATTACAGAAATCATTTAAAAGAAGAACGTGAAAAGAGAAAAGATTTATTTTCAGCCTGCGCAATTTGTAAAAAATTATACAGTAAGATAAAGCTAGCCTCACACATGAAAATCCACATGAAAGTAAAAGAACAGCAAAGCTTTCAATGTGACATGTGTGGCAAAAACTATAGAACACAGAGAAATCTTAACAGACATTATCTAACACATACTGGAATGCCATATGTGTGCGAAATTTGTGGAAAAGGTAAAATAAATTAGATTTGTAATCATACCATCATTAATTGTTTACATAAAGCATGTTACCTGTCAAGAAATAGATGACACTTGAAATAATTATCAGTGGCGTACCTAGAGGTCTGGGGCCCAGTGCGGAAAGCAAAGCCCCCTACCTTTCATTTCAAGCAAAAAAAGGTCGTTATCTCTAAACAGAGGCCCCCTTACAACATTATATGGTCACATATTAAAAAACTTAATTCTAAAATATTTAAAAACAATGTTTGATACAATAAAAAAATAAAACAAAATAAAGTTTAAAATTTAGACAGTCAAATTATCACAGAAATGGTAAAAAATAGTAGTAATTGTTTGAATGTAGTTCATAAAATTTTATAATTGAAGATTCGGCTCAAACAACGTTGTAACTCTTAAACAGTGTGAAATGGAGTTTAATATAGAATAATGTTGCATATCTATTATAATTATTATGCATATCCTAATTTAAACAATAGATTTGAGCGATCCACTTCGTTTTTATTAGAAGTTACTGACACTTCACAAATTCTAATTTGCCTAGCAGCGCTTCCCGGATCTTCCTTAGGTGGTAGCGCACGCGACTTCTTGGGCGTAATAAAGCGTGGTAAGAAATGCAAATTAAACATTGTTCAGTGGCAAAATAATTAAAGTTCCCATTTCATCAGTTTTGTTTATCTGAAGTAAGGCCGACCAAAAAATAAAAATACAAGAATAGTTCACCACGTTTTTTATTTTGTATTCCAAACGCTATAGTATTTTTAAAAATGCAAAAGTTATGGAAAAACGTTGTGAGTCACAAAGCAGTTACAAAGTTGTTTTTTTTTTGCAAAATACTCCATAGCCAAACTATGGATAAATTGTGTGAAGTTATGCCTAGGGACATAAAAGAACCTTGTTACTGTTATGATCGCACAGCGTTTTTTATTTTAAAGCGCAAATAATACATATATATGCTTCTCCTGGCTCCTCCTGAAAAGTTGATCAAATGTTAGTTACAAGGTTGTTCGAGCCGACTCTTCTATTAATAAAGTGATCTAACGTCTCGATTTTGGCGGGAGAATCCTGCTTTTTGGAGGATGGTCCCGCGTCCCTACGATTTCCGAAAATGTCCCAATTTTTGGAAAAACTCCCGACTTGGGGTGGGATCGCATGTAAAGAGGTTAAGTTATTGTTTTGTAGAGGGGTAATACAATTAAATGAAAAGTGAGTTTGAAAATGTGGTCACTTTATCTATTAACCGTCCGTAAAAGATTTAAATCTTATTAGACACTATAATAACTATATTTACTTATTTGCCAGGTTTTCGTGAAGCGAATCTTTTAAAAGACCATTTAAACATCCACAGTGGAATAAGTCCATACCTTTGTACTCTGTGTGAAAAGAGCTACCCGACGAGTAGTGCTTTAAGATTGCATCGTGCATATACTCACACAGGTAATCAATTTGTTTTTTTTTCTCAAAGTAATAAAAAAAACAAAATTACTGTTTCTTGGAATGAATCAAAAATAAATTTATAAATATAATTGCCCAAAAAGTTTTAGTCTAAGAGCTGGTTCCAATTTTTTGGTAGTTATTTGAGGCAACCTGGGAACTTGTCACCTAAAGGGTTTTCCATTTTTAGCGCTCTATCTTTGAATGAAAATAAAACAAATTATGAAAATCATATTGCAATGGCTGTATTTTTATTTTAAAGCATATTTGATGACATTAAGTTTAAAAAACTATATCAGCCAAATGACCGCCGCGGTTTCGCGGAGTCATTAGAATCCAGAAAATCCAATTTCGATGACATTTTGACACAAATTTTGCCAAATCTCACCAATGGTGCGACTTATATTGGCCTTTAGGGCGGCAATCGTTTGTGGTTTGTCCGAATAAACTTAAGATTTGATGTAGCCCCAAGAAGAAATCCAACGGAACTAAGTCGACGAAATGACTCTGCAGGACGATCGTTAATACCTTAAATTAAATGCATTACATGGAACGTTTGGCAAACCGAACACTGATTTTGATAATAGTTTTAACCATTTCTACGCGTTGTTCAATCGTGTAGCGTTCCATAGTAAAATGTCACTACTGACTAAGTACTCCGCCGAAATTTAACGACTGTATTATTCTTGCCTTGGTCATGCGCTGTTTTTAAACATCGAACGTTAAAAATAGAAAACCCTTTACTTGTCCTATTATACCCCAACACGAAACTGCAGGCTGATGAGTAGCGGGGCTAAAGCAAAAAAATAAATTTAATTTCAATTTTTTTGGGTCCCAAAAATACAGGGTGTTTCCTCACTACGGTACGAAACTTAAGGGTGCTTTTCTTATTTCTTTTTATGGAGAAAAGTTCCTATAAACATATTGTCCGCACTTGCCTCTATTCTGAAAAACAGGGCGTTAAAGTTTTCAAAAAAGTCGGTATCTTTTAAACTTTTAAACCGATTTAAGTAACATTTGGGACACTTATTTAATTTAATTAGGCCCTTAAAAGCTTTGCCTAGATTAGTATTATTGGGTCCAGTGGCGTCTCAGTGGGCACCACAGCCAATATTATTGTGAAAAAAAAGTACGCAACTGACTTTTTATGAAGTTTTAATATTTTTTCTGATTAAGCAATTAACAGTTTAACTTTTTAGTCCTCTATATTTTTCGTATTTGCCTTCGTTTTCGAGAAAAAAAATCACTCAGTTATTCTAAAAAATAGCCCTAAACAGCATAAAATAATATCCAAAATAAAAAAAACAATTTTGAACTTAGAAAAATATGGAAATTCACAATTTTTGATGAAAGACACAACTGCTTATTTATTTTAAGGCAAATAATTGTTTTATTTTTATTTTTACTTTTTATATCATATTGTCGATGGGTACTTTTTAGAAGAAATTAAAGTAGGTTTAATATTTTTTCTTGAAAATGAAGGCAGATACGAAGAAAATACAAGGGACCAAAAAGTTAAATTGTTAATTGCTTAATCAGAAAAAATATTTAAAGTTCATAAAAAGTCAGTGGCGTACTTTTTTCTCACAATAATATTGGCTGTGGTACCTACTGAGACGCCACTGGATCTAATTATACTAATCTAGGCAAAGCTTTACTAGCGCCCTATTAAATTAAATAAGTGTCCCAAATTTTATTCAAATCGGTTGGGGGGTTCCTAAGATATTTAAAAGATACCGACTTTTTTGAAAACTTACACCCTGTTTCTCAAAATGGAAGCAAGTCCGGACATATGGTTATAGGAACTTTTTTTTCATAAAAAGGCATAAGAAAGCACCCCTTAAGTTTCGTACCGTAGTTTGGAAACAACCTGTATTTTTGGGACCCAAAAATTAATATATATATATTTTTTGCTTTAGCCACGCTCTTCACCAGCCAGGTCTGCAGTTCGGTGTTGGGATATAATAGGACAAGTGGCAAGCTGGGAGCTGGCCTCAAACCTACCCAAGAATTGGTGCCAGCTCTCCTGCTATTTATGGTAAAATGTTTTAGTGATATTTTATTTAAAGAAGTTGGTGATGAATATGAAACATTTTTACCATTTTAATTTGTATGAACTGTTCGTAACTGCGTTATTTTACAAATGTAGCTTTTATTGCCTAATTTGTTTACTGTGAATTTGAAGATATATGCGGTAGCCGATCATTTATTTGCAAATTGTTTTCACGACCTGTCTTTTTTATGATACCGTTGGGTTAGCATAATTATTATTAAATGTAAGTATGTATGTTGTTTTTAGGGAAGAAACGGAAAAACTACAAATATCCCAAAAAACTGAGAACCGCCCATTGAAAACACTATTAAAGGGCTCTTTCCCGTGTGAGATATGTGGAAAGGTTTATTCCTCGAGAACTACAGTAAACTACCACGTTTTGACACATAGTCAAGAAAAAAAGTTTCAATGTAACGACTGTGGAAAAATGTTTGCTAATCGAAGTATCTTAGGTATTATGAGCAGTTAATAGTATACATAGAATGCCCACTGAAAAGTGTTAAGCTGTATATTCTCTAGAATATTATGGACTAGTACTCCCCAGAAGACTATTCTTGAATAAAAATGGTTTTTGCTACATATTTTTTAACTGATTAAAATAAATTAGCATAATTTTTTGCTGATAAATTGAAAAACTTTTTTATGTCGCATATTTAATGTACTGATTGGTGTCCTAGCCTGGGTAAGGCCTCGGCAATAAACAGTGGTATAGCTACCCAAGCAGCAAGCTGACGTCCTATTGACTATAGTCATTTTTGGTCACATTTGGTCAGCAAAGACGTCATAAGATGACGAAAAAATTATGTTAAATTGACCTCCCTAAGTCACAGACAAAAGACGTCCCGTTAATGACGTCTTTAAGATGACGAAAAATGGACGCATATACTTTTTTTAAAGCCTAAATGATCCGATACTTTATTTAAAAATTGAAATAGAAAAAAACTCCTTACTGTTTGCAATTTCCTTACAATGCAAGGTCGCATCTCTCGGGACACTTCCAATTTGGAGATGCAGATTTTTACACTAGCCGAAGAAATTTCTTTCAAAGCTAATTGAAATCACCAACCGCAGACCGACCTCGAACTATTTTAGTCTCATGATACAAAAAATACGAAAGGTAGGATCTTGCGCATGACATTTAGCACGTGACCACTGTCTCTGACGTAGTAATGTGACAAAATTTGTAAATAAAGTTGAAACCATACGTTTGTTTTCGTGTTTTTAACAGTTTGTTTGCCGTTTTACTTTGCTTTTTGGCAGTTTTGTGACTTTAAAACTAGTTAGATAATTTGTTTTTAAGTGCTTTAAACAGTGATTACGTAAGTTCCGTTTATGCTCATATTAACATTTTAAGCTAGTTAACATTAAAAAATTTATTCTTAGATTGGTAGTTATATTATTCTAAAAATATATTTCTCCATACTTGTCCTCATATTTGACAAATGACCAAAATTCACAAACATTGCAAGCTTTCTTAGCACTTAAATTTAAATATTGCGCCTAAAAAGTCACATTGCTACGTCATGTGCAAAGCGAACCAATTTGGAATCGCTGTTGATCCCAAGATCGTATGACTAGGTAAGGTTGCCTCTTAAGCCTGGCAACATGGCGGACCATACGTCACATATGTAATTTGCTCATTATTTATTGAAGTTTTTAACAGTGTAGTTTGTGTTTTTGTCAATATTAAAGAAATACTTTTAAATACTGTTAATTCCAGTTGTTACCGTAACTTCTTTATTTCCTATTAATAAATTATTTAACAATGATTGTTCTAGCTGATTTTTAAATATTGTATATTGCGCTCTTTCGCCCTCATAGTATTATCCGTCTAGACATCCTTGTTTGCTATGTTGGCGCCAAGGAATCAGCAGTGCGGTACATATGTGACGTAATGAGGCAACCTTACCTAGTCAAACGATCTTGTGTTGATCCTACCTTTGGTAATTTTTGTATCATGAATGAATAAACGTAGTAGCTTATTGACCATTACGCCATCTATCGGTAGAGTTTTTTCCTATTTCAATTTTGTAAAATTATCTCATTTTTCTGTCATATGATATTTCGGTTGGATTTTGACACAAATCATATGTTACAAAAATTTTTCTGGCGGGTATTCTAAACATGACGTCATTAGATTTTTATGAGCTAGTATGACAAAAAAATGACGTCAAAAAGACGTCACTTCAACGACGTCAAAAACACGTCATTAAAATGACGTCATAATTATGGTCTGATGACGTCCTATGACCAAAAATGACTTACAAATGACGTCAGCTGGTTGCTTGGGACCCAAATACCTAATTGGGTAGGCGTGCTTGAAGTGGGCCATGGCCTTGTACTTAAAAGGTCTTCGCGAGACATTTTTAAATGCAATGCCACCAGACATAACATCCCTGTTTATTATTAAATTTATTTATAATATTCGCCACACTTACTGCCCCTGAGACGTGATACAAGATCCAAGTAAGTGTGCCAGCGCACAGTGAGTTGATATGTGGACAAAAATGCCAAAATTAATATTTTTATAATAACTTAAAGACCTGCATTTTACTCACAGATAACCAGATAATAACAAGACATCTCGTTTTCTTTTTTTTTTTTACTCTGCCAATATAAAAATATGCAGCTTTATATGTGGTCCTTTTTATAATTATTCAGAAAAGTGCCTTGCCAATTGATTTATGCTTAATTTAACTACAATTAGTATAAGAAAAAGAGTGTCTATTGTTTTTTATGGCTAATAATCCATGTTTTTATTTTAGAAAAAATATTACGTTTATATGCACGATTTTTATTTATGCGAATATATCTTCCTAAAAATCTGTGTTGCAACAAGCTTAAAAGCAAACAAAGTTTAATATTTGATATGGATTAAAATTGGACTCTGAGGGATATTTACGATATATACATATAAAAATTGATTTAAAAAAAAGTTTAACAACCTGTATCTTATAAAACTATACAATTTCGGACCTATGTTTATATAAACTTTTTTTCATAAAATTAGCTCATAAATAAGCTTATAAATTCTTACCGCAACCCTGTATATTTTTGGAAATTGACTCCTATTTTGGAATACCCTGTATGATATTACAGTACTGCTTTCTGCCTATCCCAGTACCCTACCTAATTATAAATAATAACAAAACTATTTTTGTGCAATAAGACCTTTACGATTTTTGTCCCGAAATCCCAATCTCTCAAGGCACTGTTCAGCGCGCCATACAAACGGCATATATTGTTCTTACTTAGCTAAAATTATATTTGGGTTGTCACATAAACATGATAACATTTTGTGCCTGGGTTCATCTTTTAACCCATGTGTGTGTAACCAAAACCAACTAGAATATTTCTTTTGTAAAAAATAAAACCTTTTTTAAATTTCCCGAAGTCGGTCTATATAGGGTCACGACATTCGGCCATATTGCTTGACGTGTTATGACGTCACATCTCCCATTTTTCAGCCATGTTGTTCAGTACCGGAGATAGACAGTTTATTGTATTAGTAGAACAATCGTTTACACAACAGTTTTTAATTATTATTAAGTTGTAAATTCTTTTACTTTAAATAAAAAACATTTGGAATTACATCTTTCAAGAAATATCACTTCCAAAACAATGCAAAATGAAATGCGCAAATTCTAGACGCCACTGGATTGATCATCGGCTTTGATTTTACCCAGTTTTGCCATCTTTTCTCCGTGGAGTGCCCTTCCTTGCGTCCCCGACCTCGAACCGCCTAAAAGTTGAGTATATGTTGCAACCTTATAAATTTAAACTAACCTTGAAATTTCCAATCTTTTTAGTAATCTTCCACCGCAAACAGTGCCGTTCCTGGGTCTTCTGTCACTCCGTGCATAAAGAGAAATTGTCGCCCCCAGCAGGCGTTCCTAGGGTGACTTAAAAACTATTGGCCGCCCCTAGAAGAAAATGTAAATTGAGGTATAAAAATGTTTAAAGAGAAAAAAAGGTCTCCACTTTCACAATACATTACCAAGTCCCTTATTGAAGTATTCCACATTCATTTTATTTTTTTTTCTTCGTTAATAAGAGCAAAAAAGGTATCTCCCTAAAATTCCTCTATCCAGCTGCACCCCCGCCAGGAACGGCTCTGACCGCGAAGTTATACTTTTTTTGCACTATCCTGTGTAGGTGTGTCGTATTAAAGCATGTTTGGTAAGATAAATTTGTTGACAACGAAAGAAAAGTAGCCTTGCTGATGCTACTTCGCCCACGTCTATATTAGTCCACGCTACGCCACTGGTTATAAAAGACCAGCCGCGCCATTAAATTATGTGCTTTTTTGCCTGTTAATTAACTGTTTTAAGTCATTTTATAAAAACTAATTTTTCATGCCTGTAAAAATTTTTTCTTACTTTTTTACTACATAGCTTTTAACTTACTTTCTGAAGAAACTGCTTTCGGTACTTGCACCATTTTTTTTAAATCTAACCAACAACGAATAGTATGCACATGGTTTCACAGAAAAGACATATTTTGGCTTAAAAGCACTGCCTGGTTACTGGTTACCAGAAAAAGCTGAGAATTTGTAAAACTCAATTAAATTATTTACTTTCAAAGAAAATGTTTTCAAATATTTTTAAATTACGTCTTTTATATTTGTACCTGTTTTTTTTTGTTCTTGTTTTAGGTGATCATAGAAGAATACATCGTCTATCATACAAATGTACGTATTGTGAAAGAACATTTGCCTATGCAGCTTCATTAGAAACACATATAAATTCACATACAGGTGAAAAGCCACATGGCTGCACTATATGTAACAAACGGTATGTATAAATTAAGAAGTTCCAGAACATACAGTGTATCTAGCTATTATATTTTAGATATTCAAACAGAAGTCATCTGAAAGAACATATGCGTAACCACACCGGGGAACGGCCATACACTTGTACTATCTGTGGAAAAACCTTTGCTGTAAAAGGCAACCTAAATGGGCACCTTAAAACACATAGAAAAAATAGGATAATATAAAAATATCGTTTTTCTGACAACACAAATATTTATAAGAAAATGATATAAACTAAATTTTCAAAAGAATATAGGAAAGGCAACACAAATATTTATAAGAAAATGATATAAACTAAATTTTCAAAAGAATATAGGAAAGGCGCAATCTCAAGATTTTATTTGGTTGATTAATTTTAGAGAATCCAAAAGGTACAATTTAAATACTTTTAAGTCGAATAAAACCATATGCACGACTTATAACTTAAATAATTAGTAAGTTTTCATGAATTAATCTTTTGTAAAATCAAAAATAGAAACTTGTATATGCCAAACAAAAATACAAATTTATAAAGTTACTTTAGATTTTTATTAATTCATTAATTACAAGTTAATTAATAGGACAATTATTTCTTAATAATTCGAAAACAGTCATTTTATAATATGAAGTTATTTTATTAAATACAATAAACTATATCTAGACTATACATCATACAAATAAAAATTTAAAATTACCTATATATTTCTAACAAAAAAAAATGATATAAACCGAAAAATATCACACTTTTTAGATCTGATTTAATTTTTGATAATATAGAAGTATTACTATAATATTTAATCCATACCAAAAAACATATATGTTAAAAAATTTAAAGCTACTTAAAACAAAGTACTGTTGTGTTTTGCTGTGTTTGTTGTTATGGTACAGCGCATCATTAATGGTTAAAATTTATTTTCATAAATAATTGAGTATGGGTGTAGCCAGGACATCCAGGTAATGGCATGAGGACAGGTGCCCTCCTAGCTGCCCCTTTAAACATCTTTTTATTATAATATTTGTTTTTTCTGTCCAATTTTAAACAAATTCCTGGCTACCCCTTGAATTTAAGTTTCCTTTATACGCGCTTTCTATCTATTATAATACGGACTGTACTTTTTTAAACAATATCTGTTTTTCTCAGTAAAATAAAACTTACCTTCTAGTAATATAGTCTTGTATCAGCCACTGGTGTGTAAGAGACATGATACCAATAAGGAGAAGAGTTATAACTGAAAAAACCAAACGTAAACGTTTATTGTATGATTTTTGCCTATTGCTTTGGCACAACGTCAATCTTTAGATTTTAAAAACATATTTTAATGAAAATGTTGAGATTAAAGACATAAATTTTAAATTATTATAATTATCTACTAAATGTATAAAATATAAAATTAAGACTAGTATTAAAGAAGAGTTACATTTCACTCTTTAAACAAAGGTTTAATTGGTTAATTTAGCCAAAAAACATTGATTTAGAAAAAAATTATCTAATTTAATTTAAAACTTAAACAGGCCTAAATCGATAATTTTTTTGAATTTAATAAAGAGCCCCTTTTAAAGCCTTGCATCACCGCCCTTAGTTTTGTGACAGATTTTTAAAACACCCTGTATTTATGTGGTCTGTACTTTTGCGCATTGGGATGTAGTGATCCAATTTTTTTTTGACACCTATATTTAAATGATTCTTTTTATCAAAATATTGCAGTACCAAAAACATTTCACTTTAATTCTAGTCTTAATGAAAAACTTTGGTTTATATTACTTATTAAATACTAAAATTATGTATATATTTAATATAAATTCTCGAAATACAGGACATTTTCCAAATTTGAGCTTTAAGTGTAAATTTGTGAAATTTTAGGTGCAGTTGGGACACGTTGCAATAATCGTGAAATTTGTTCAGAACATTGTTTTTACAAATAAAGCAATAACATAAGGAGAGTCAGACAAAAAGTTTTTAATGGGCGGATTTTTGTGGTAATCTCAATACTTATTCTTGTCTTATGACTATTTTTTGTGTGACTCTCCTTAACAAATAAGCACAAACAAAATTCTCAAAATACATTAAGCATTACTAACATTTCTCAAGTAAAAATATATAATAAAAACTATACTATTCTATTTTTTTAACCAAAAGAGATTGTCCATAGCTTTTTGAAAAATGTAAAGACATTAAAAAACCCAAGTAAATATCTAAGAAAGTTACTGTAATCAGCGTGTGGCTGTATCTTGCCTACTGGTTTATGACAAACTTGTGACATCTGGAGTTCCTCATAGACCACCTTGAAGATTCATGCACCAACATTGCACTCGATAGATCAAGATTATTTAAAAGCTATGCAAGGTTTGTTTTTGTTTGTTTCTCACTTGTGAACCGAGAAACAAAGAACAACGCGTTTACCTGGCACTAGAAAATGCGAAAACAGTTTGATTCTTAGTGTTCTTCGCTATATTATTGACATGCCAATAAAAATCCTAAATCCAAGGTCATGGTCCAAATGGCAGGTTCGACCAAAAGAAAAATATTCTTTGCCTCTTTTGTAAAACGGGGTTACCAGAGTTGGGTAGTATTCGAATACTCGGTACTCTGAATCGTATTCAGAATACATTGGGCTGGTATTCCAATAGTATTTGAATACATCTCTGTTTGGTATTGGGTATCATATTGGTATAAGTCTCCTCCGTGGCGCAGTGGACAGAGCTTTGATCTTCGAAGCCAGAGGTCGCCGGTTTGATTCCCAGCGGGGAGACATATTTAAGAAGTATTTATTTAAAAATGACCGTGGTGGCACTACCGCGTTGTCTAAAAGGTGCTGTGAAATGCACAACTGCATGTTTCAGTGCTTGGACAACGTTGACGGAACAGGGGGAACGATGGTTTAAACATCTAATAACCCGACACCGACGGTACTCTGGTATTTAGGCATATGCCTTCGTGGGATGTCAAAAAGATAGCAAAAAAATGGGCAGAATACTTTTAGGTCAGTATTCGGGATTTTGTATTCAGAAAACCGAATATAAAATACTTTGAATACTTTTTTACAGTATTCATATTCGAATACCCGATTTTAGCATTTAACCGAACTCTGGTAATTACCATTATTGTGTTGCTGTATACATTAAATACACTTAGATCCAGCTTGCACATGCCTGAAGTAATTGAAAGCTGTATGAGTTTAAGGCCAATCTCACGTCTCCACTCCTAGTGGTTGTTTCATCATGATAATGCTTTTGCATACAAATCTGACCAAACTAGAAAATTTATTAAAGCTACAGGTTTAAGTGTTCATTCATTATATAAACCAGATCTAGCACCAGGCGATTTTAAGTTGTTTTCCTACCAAATAACGCTATTACTATGTGTTTCGTTTTTTACAATATCTTAAACTACAAAATGGTCTGTAGTGTTTCGCTTGGCCTAATTTTAATTTAAATACTAAATAGAGGAAGTACGCAGGTTCAATTACTTTAGAACAGATTAAAAAAATTAACTGTAATCCGAGTGCATTTTTAGATCATATGTTGGTAAATCCATCAACATTACAAAGACTGTGGCTTTTCAATCTTAGTTATTTTTCTTTGGAAGGACTGTCAGTAGTAAGTGACATTGTAATATTGGGCTTTTTATTTGTTTTTTACTGAAAAGGGGGTATCCATAAATTACTTAAGGGGTTTTTTCACATTTTTTGACCTCCGCTTCTCTCCTGGTGAGATTTTCTTCAACCCCTAATATCATGTGAGAATTATGGGTATGCAAAAGACACCATTTCACAAACCGAAATTGATTTTGTAGCCAAAATAATTAAAAAGTGAAAAAACAAAAAGGTTATCCACCCAAAAAAATAACACTGCATTACATTTTCCTGGGGAGACCTGCCCTAAAATTCGGTAAGTTTTTCCTGTTTCTAGCTGCAGAAAAATTATTTGGTATATACAGACCCCCTCTCCCCCATGGTAAGATTTGGTGAGATTCACCTCGACCCACTCCCCCTAAATGTCTTACTTAATTTATGGACGCCCCCAAAGTAGTACATCGGACAGCCAATTTGAAGTACTGCTTACGGAGGAACCCATTTCCACCATGTGGGTGTTTCGGGAAACGTGAATTGAGATGATCTGCAAACCGCAGTTTTTGACAAAATCAACAAAACTGAGTTATTTATGAAATATTATATTTTAAATAGTGTTCCATGGCCAAATTAGAGATTTTCTTAAGTAACTGTGTTCATTCTATTCCAATTGTTTAAAAATGTTTGACATTTTATTCAAGAGCGCAACAAAAGCTATTTTTATTAAAATAATCTCCTTTGCAAAAACTGCAATTTGCAGATCACCTCCTCAATTAGTACTAAGTAAGAGATTTACTCACAAAAAAATTATTACTTGTTCTAATATTCAAGCATAAACTACCGGCAATTCGTACTAGAGGACAAATAACAACTATTAAAAATTGAATTCAATAATGTCTTCTATTAAATTAAATTTTCCTTTAGATAGGATAAAGGTTTTGTCTAAAAGAAATATTTGTTTTTTTTTAATATAAATTACAATGTCCTATACAATACAACCTCTTTAAGAGTATTATACTACCTTTTCTTAACTACCAAAAATATCATTCTTTTGGTTAAAATAAGTTAGTTGTTATATGACAGTAAAGTAATTTTAACCTACACAAAAACAGTTTTTTTTTCTAGTAAATAAAACAAAAACTAAAAAAATAGGTGTTCTCTGTTTGCTAATTTAGTATTTTTTAAGTTAAGTTTTTTAGAGCAGCTTTTAATTAAGGTCTTTGTGAAACAAATTTTTTAATTTTGGTTTTAAAATTCAATTACAAATTAAAAAATGTTTATTTTCCTAAACTGGTTGTCAAATTCATAAAGCACTATTTAACATTTGAATTGTCTTTCAAACAAACTTCATCACTACAGTTAATTATTTAGAGTATAAGTAATGTAAATATTACTGTAAGATTAGCATACTAAAAATAAGGTAAAACCAATGGGATTTCTGTTTTTTTTCTTCTGTAAAAAAATAACTGCTATCTCTGCCCCAGCAATCTAACCCTTTATGGTATGTTCTTACAAAAAAAATAAAAAATAAAAATTATACCTATTTGTTTTGTGTCAAATTTGTATTACTCATGTGTGGAGGAATCAGATTTTTTTGTGTTTAAATTCAATGTTCTGTAAATATTTAAAGATCATATTATAATATTTTAAAATGGCCGAATTACCTATAAATTTTAAAATTTAAAAACTAACTGTTAACTGTCAAATAACAACTAGAGATATCCTTATACCTATAGCTAAAGTCACAAGAACACATAGACAATACAATGTGTACACACATTAAAATGGCAGGACGTCATATTTACAAATATACCCCACGTTTCAACTAGCCCACCTCGATTTTTGTAACTCTATTTGGCCCTCCAACGTTTTGGCTAGATAGATCACAAACAGCTGAGATAGGGCCACACCCAGTGCAATACCAGCTATGGTGTAGAGGTTGGCGTTCTGCCCATGAGCGGACTATCTCAATGCATCCAGAAGTCCAAACCTTCTTGCTAGCTTCAGCGACCTTAAGAGAAAAATATTAGTATTGGTTTACTGTAACTTAAATTTTGTAGTTCTTACTCTTTAAATCATTTTTAAGTGATTTAAAATCTGCTGAACAATGTTGTCCAAAACATGGTTTCCTAGCTCCCCATGATATCTATCCCTCTCAACCCACGAGTATCTATTTTTAATTATGGTAACTAGTAATTAATGTACAGTAATATTATTAAAAAAATGGTTATTTTAAGAAGATCATGTGGGCGTTCTTTGCAAAAACCCCATATGTCAGTTTTTTTTTTTTTTTAATTAATGGAATTACACCATAGCAATTACTTATGCAACCGGTGGATTCACAGACTAAGTATCTATATATGTACCTTGCATGAAAAAATTCCATCAAAACTACAGTGATGAAAGAAGGAAAAAACTTTAAACCAAAAGCAGTTTTTAGCAAAAAACCCCAAATGGCAGTGACCAATCAGGATTTTGCAGGGAATAATTTATTTATTTATTTTTTAGC
Source organism: Listronotus bonariensis (assembly GCA_014170235.1). NCBI lineage: Eukaryota > Metazoa > Arthropoda > Insecta > Coleoptera > Curculionidae > Listronotus > Listronotus bonariensis. The sequence continues at coordinate 73,507 of JACEGR010000402.1, forward strand.
TGTAAGCATGTAACAGTGGCATAACTGATAAACATTAAATAATGTTTGAACAAATGTTAAATAAAAATGTGTTTCTTTCAGAAAATATTCCTCCAATATAATTCAATTTTTTTGAAAAATTAAAACTCCATATGTCAAGTTAAAAATAACCATTTTTTAAAAACCAAAAGAAACAATTAAATTTACCCCAATTAAAGTTGCTGGTATACTTCAATCACTAATTGTAACACACATCAGAAATATCTTATGTTCTGGTTATAAAATGCAAATAAAGTTCCTAATTTTTTTGTCAACTGATTAAAATTACCTTTAAATTCAGAGTTATGAATATTATATCCTTATTTTTCTAATCTTGTAACATATATTTTTTCTATTTTAGGTGGCCCCTTTAAAACTGAACAGCCTGAGTAAATTATAATTAATCAGTTAACGTTTTGATTACTTTTTTTGTCATAATCTTATAAACTAGAGTGCTTAAAACTTCATTTTACCATTTTGAAAAAATATATATTAATTTTAATTTTCTGAGTTGCATAAAACATTTTTTTTTTTTCCTTGGCTTTTTAATATCTATATTTTTAAATCACATGTTATACCATTTACAGAACTTACTGATAAAGTTTGAACCCCGTATCCACACATAATATTCACCAATCTTGAGCTTAAATCTGTTGCATTAATACAACAAGAAAATGGTACCCCACAGTGTTCAACACTTGGAGAACTACAATTGAAATATTCGTTCTTTGACCAGTCCATATATCCTTCTGAGCTTAGACCACAGCATTTAAACTGAAAAATAGTAATATTTTTAATATATTAACAGCAAAATATAAAAAAAGTAGTGTCTCCAAATTTTCTAGGTTAATTTTGTATACAGACTTCAAGAGAGAACAACTTTGACCTAAATTTGTTTTTTAATTATGCAGATGGGATGTCTCTGTAAAATTAAGGGTAAGGTGATCCCTTCTTGTTTCATAAAATGGAATAATTTTTTATATTCTGTATAAAATATAGGTATGTTATGTTTTTTCATTTTTTATTATTTGAAGCAAAAAGTTGTTACTAAAAATTTAATTAAATCTAAAATTATTCTTTAGAGTTTTAGAGGTTGTAATTAAATTTTGATTTCTACAGTTAATACACAGTATAAAAGCCATAGACACTTACTTCTTGTTGAGCAAAATCTATAAAGTTTTGTAAATCAGGATCATCTCTATATGTGTGAATGATCTTGTCAGTAAAATTGTCTTCCAAAATTGACTGCATAGAGTGTGGGAATACAAAGCCAACAATAGCAATGCACATTTCCATAAGGAAAAATATTAATAAACACAGTGAGTACTAAAAAAAATAAGAGAACTTTTAAATTGCTAAGCACTTATTTTGAATAGGGATACAATATGAAGCCTTGAGAACTAGACTGAAATATCCCATATATAAAAATGTATTTTAACATGTATTTTTAATAGTAAAAATACAAATAATGTTACTTACAAACTTAAGCAGACAAGTGTTTTCCCTAAGGGCCCCTACACATCCAGCAAAACTGACTATAAATACTACTCCTCCCATTATTACCATAACTAAGGATACATTGAGTATAACATCATAAACATTTTCCAGTTTTACCCATCCTGTTAGCTGCCATTTATCAACAAAGGCATAGAGACCTATACCTATAAGTAGGCCTCCAAAGAGCTAAAGAAAAATAAAAGTTTGTATTTTTACCTATATAAAAATTGATGAGATGTTAATTGAATTATTATTACCGCTGTATGAGACATACAACATTATTACTTACCCAAAATACAAAGTTAAGTATGAAAATTAAATATTTCACACATGGACTAACATATGTAAAATTACTGGAGGGTTGACGCCTGTAGTCTCTTCTTTGATGGTGTGTAGACATGATTTTTAATTAATTAAGAGAACCTCTTCAGTTAGTCACCTTTTCATTAAAAGTTCACTGCCCTGGATACAGATTTAAACTTCTTACGTGTTTTATTGGACTCTTATACAAAAACTCAAACTAATTAAACTGCTTATTCGGTTGGAAAGAAGGTTTATCTAAGTCATATATTTAAAAAAACGTAAATTTATTGCTTGAGAGAACGTCTACAGACAACAAAAACATATTTTTGACACTTACCTGCCCTGACATTTATCAGCGTGAAGTTATTTAATCTTGCTCGGCTTTAACTACCAAATCTGTAGCAGTGTAACCAACGACAAGTGTAACAATTGGCGTGTCCTAACTTGATTCAAAATTCAATTGCGTGTATGAATGAAAAGTCACAAATGTCACCGAAAATTTTTAGCTTGCTTTTAAAAGGTAATTTTGCAGATCTTTTACAATTTTTCACTTAAAAAAGTAGCTATTTGTTGTGAGTTTGTTACATGTGTTTATCAGAGTTTAATTTTTAAACAATGTCAATTGGTCTGCTGGCTAAACTGCTCTTCTGTGTCATTACTGTTCCATATGTGGTACATGCTTATTTTAAATAAGCTATTATTTCATTTTTCACCAAAAAGAAAATTTTGGCACTTTTATTGTAACAAAACATCAGCACCTTAATATCTGTTAGATTTCGTATTTTTATTTTCAATAAACCTAAAGAATAAATGGACTTTGTGTGTTGTCATTTTTGGCAATGTTATGTAAACATTTTTTTATTTTTATTTTGAAAAATTAAGTGGTTATTTATCACCCATTGCTTCAAGTAGCGTTAAATCCTATATAAATAATAATTTTATTGTTTATTTTATCTTTTTTTTAAATTATGTCACATTTTTTTAAGATAACTTATCATAATAGGTATATTAAAATAATTAAATGAATCATTTTGTATGAGCTTTGTTTTGTTTAATTAAAAGTAAATAAAAAAATATATACATATTTTATTAAATTAGGTATAAACTGTAAAACTTTCCTATAAAGTCTGGTAAGCATCCCCATTTGCATGAGCAATTTTTTTTATAATAGAATTCAAAAAGCTACTTTATAATTTTTGATTTACTTACCTACATATTGTAACTCTTAAGTTTAAAATTATTGTTGAATATTAAAACCAAAAATTACATTTAATTAAGCTCATTACCATTCTAAAAGAGAAAAAGCAAGTATTGCTTGGTTTATAGTCTTAGGTTATTGATTTAAAAATATATATTTTTTGTAAAAAGTTTTTTATTACCTCTACACTATTCACACTAAATGTACATGTTTAGTATCATTATTATTTTATTGTATTATTATTTCTTATTCTAAATAGTCATATAAGGCAACTGAAATTGTTTGACAATATTGCACAATATTTTCAGAGAATTAACATTTGGCATATTGAGATAACACAAAATGTACTTATTACATTATGTTTCCAGCATATTTCATCAGCAATCTGATAATTTATTTTGAATAAGGTGGTTTATGTTTTTATTTTTATTGTGGTATTTATTAGTAGGGAGTTTGATGTATTGACTTAGGCAATGCCACTCCACTTTTAAGTAAAGTAAAATTTAATTTTTAATTAAGTAAGCCAAAACAACATGTTATTAAGTTTTCAAGTAAAATCTGTATTGTTTGGGTAAAATACAGAGCAATTCTTTATTTTTCTTTATTCTGTTTTGCTTAATTTTTTTTTTTGGTTTTTTCAACAAATACCTAAATTCATATTGATATTGATTCCTCAATAAAAAGTAAGAATCCCTTCAATATCTTAAATCATCAAGTTCAAAAGAGCAATATTTTTTATTATATGTGAAAAATCTGATAAAATTTGACAAAAAAACCATGGAAAATTTACATTGTTTAAAGATTTCAATCCACCACTGAGGCACTAATATATTTTTTTATCCCATTTGCGATTATATTGTCCCTGGCACACAATTGTGACAGATTTAATTAAAATAAAATTAAATGGGAATTATTAAAAGATATTTTTTAGAAAAGTGTTTTTGGTTATGACTTTTTGTGTGTTTTGATCATAATTATCATAAGCCCAATTAATTGCCTCCACATGTCTCTTGTAATGATTCACACTCATACCAGTGCTGGTCCTATTGCATTTTATTCGTTTTGATGCGTTTTATATTGTCGGTCCACATTATTTGGGAAATCCTCAGCTTCAGTAGGTCTAATTTCTCAGTCTCCATTAGATATTTCCTTTGGTACATTAATAAAGTTTCATTTTAATGTTATTATTCTCTATACAGTGTGTCCAAGAATATGTGGGCAATCTCTCGGATTATTATTGAACACGTAAAAATAATGTGACAAGTTCCTATAAATTGTTTTCCCTAAGCCCCTCTTTACAGAGATATGTGCCCTTAAAGGACGTCCGCTGAAAATCGGTTTTTTCTTGAATAACTTTTGTAGTACTTAATAAAACAATTTTTTAATATGATAAATACAAGTAAGGACTTTTTAAAATGGTATCTTTCTGCAACATTTGCCTGTATTAGTTCGTTAGTTATTAAATCCAACCCTATTCAATCAAAATATTGTTTTTCTTGAAAACACTTCACTTTATCAACATCGGACAGGAGTACCTTTTTTAGCTAAGGGTTTAAGCTATTTAAAAATAATAATTTTATTCTTTTATTATACAGGGTGTAAAAATAATTAGTACTATTGTGTAAGGGTTAGTTTACCCTTGGCAAACTAAGGAAGGCAAATGTTTTTAAAGGATACCAATTTAAGGAGTCTTAACTGGTATTTATGTTATTAAAGAATTATTTTATTATACGAAGTGATATAAAAGTTATTTAATAAAAACCGATTGGCGTCCTTTAAGAGGATGCTGTACACGTTAAATTGAGCTAAAACGCGATTCGCTGCCGTTTTTTAAATATTTGTTTTGGAAAAAGTTGTATATAGAAAAGTTTTTAAAACGATCCAAAGATTATTTATATATAAAAAAATATGAATATTTGCTTTTGGGTAACATTACAAAAATATTACGGTTATGGTTAATTACCAAAACCTTTTCAGTAATATTAGCTAAATACATTCGCGTTAAATCCAATACAAATTTCCTGTTTGTAAGATATTTCGCCACCTGAAAATTACAAAAGCACACTTGTGCAGAATGATTGCGTGTTTTTGACCAGCAGTCGTTATGTAGGTTCCATTCGCGCGCGATTCACAGCCGTGATTCGCGAGAAGAATGTGTCCTTTTATACTCAAGATGGTGACAGTTAGGCACGGCGCAAATTGAGACGTTTGTAACGCGTGCCACGCGACACGTCACAGCGCGTACATTAGCAACTTAATAAAATTAAAATGTATGCGTTGCGCTGCGGTGTGTAGCGTCGCACGCGTTTGCCGCCTCTGAAAGTGCACTTTACCTTATACTTGTAATTTAATAATGTTCACTTTTTTTTCTTTCTATATGATTTTATTTCACTTTTGCATTTACTTGACAGCAATATATTTTAAATTTTTTGGTGATGTACCAGTTGAGTTAAACTGAACCACAACTTAAGTGGTAATTGTAAAACTGGGCATTAATTAATTTTCATAATAAACTACGCAATTTTTATCTTAATAATTTTTATTTGAAAATCCTTTATTACCAAAGATAAGGACCATCTTTGGATAACCCTGCACACGGGATTTAATTCCCGTGACTCATTTCAACTGGGTTTTGGTCACATGACCGACTGGCAGTATGATCTGGTTTTTGTATGTGTAGACAGCTTTAGAAAGGATTTTTTATCAGATAAATTTGTTTATCAATAATACTTCATATAGTTTAAAAATAGTAAACATGTGAACATTTGCCCCTTAACTAAGCCATCGTTTTATTATTTAAGATATTTTTTTATACCAAAATTATAAATGGGTGGACAAACTTTAATATAGTAACACTTTATTTTCAGATTCAGTTAATAACACTGTCTCAATCCGCAGTTAAAATCATTTAATGTATTTCCATAATTTAGGAATGCTCACGAGAAAAATAAAGTCATCCAGTTCAGTTATCAAAGTATTAATGTCGATGCTGTTTCCGTCGCGAACGACGTAAACAATTAAAGTTTTTTAAATAATTTATTATCTGAGAAGGAAGAAAGAAGTAATTATATTGTGTTTCTGGTTTGTGAAAAAAAATAAGGCAAGGTAAATAAAACTGTTAACGGGCTATTAAAATGATTTAAGTGTTTCAGTATTTAATTTAATATATTTTTTTTATTTTTGTTTTTTAACCTACCGCTGAGAGCATGAAGAAATTTTAAAATATTTTAGAATTAATAACATTGAAAAATCAAATGTAGACCTGAGTTTAACATTTGAAATAATGTATGCATTTTTAAGTCATTATGCTTAAATTCAATTTATAAAGTGAATCAGGTATTAGTGGTGGCTACGACAAGAAATTTTGTCTTCACAAATTCTTGAGATCTCATGTCTTGTCTTGGTTCAAGAAATTTTATGACCCTTCATTGAATCAATTTTGTATAATTTTTTTATAATTGCAACAAAAATATTTATAACAAAGTATCAGTATAAAATTTCTTGTCTTCATTTTTCAAACAAATATATTCAAGAGATTGGTCACCCCTATCAGTTATTACAAAAATTTTGTTGGTAAAATTTTTCTTCAGACTTTTAATTACATCATTTAGGAACATACATAATTCGATTTCTATGATGGGTCCCCTTATATTCGATTTATTATAAGGCAATAAAAATTATTTTAAATAATGTGTAAAATGGTTTTACATTTATCAAAATTTTTGTCAAGTTAGTTGAACCAGGTTTTTCTTGAACAAATTTGCAATATAAAACAGCAAATTGAATATCAAAGAAATTCAATGTCGCCTTGTTAATTTTTTTAAAGGATTAGAAGACGTTTTTTTTCTTTAAATAATAATTTAATGTCATACTACCAACCTAATAAATTTTAAATATTGGTTTGGCGGATTCATTTAATTGATGGTAGTTTTGGTTAGTTCTGGTTAGTTCTGGTTAGAAAACCAAAAACCCAAAAATTTAAAATACGTGACTAGAAAAACTAAAAATTTAATTTTTAGTGGCAAGTCTGACACCGTCGTCAAGACAAAATTGAATTATAATAAAAATTTTAAAAGTTAACTATTATTTAAGTCTATTTTTTTAAATAAATACCATCAATCTAATGAATTTTAATCCATTAGGTTGGTAGTATGACATTAAATTTAGTTACATTTTTTTTTAACTATTCTCTTATAGACATAAATACTGCTTGAATTGGTCTGAATCAGTAAAAAATTCTTCATTCAGGAGTTTGTATGTTTTCTTTTTTTTAGAAGCCATGGTCGCACCCACCACCTCGTTTTTGTTTTATCAGCATTAAACGAAAATGCATCTGCATTAAATATTTGATCAAACTTATTGACAAGAACTTTAATAAGTGTAAAACGAGCTAAAAACATTAGCATCGATCGGGTCGCTGTAATAACGGTGTTTATCGCTTATCAATTGATATTTCGGGGAAGTACCAGTACTTCTATTGTTTGTTCGCAGTGAAATTTTATTCAATATTTAAATAGTGACTTGTTATCAGCAGTTTATGGCGGTTTTATACTTAGTATTTTTTGGTACCTGAGTATTTTGCTTAGTTCTTTTCCTAAAAATTTCTAGTTGACAGCATTACCCGTAGTGTTAACAGGAAAAAAGTAAATTTACCCTTTACTTAAGTTTAAAAATGTAAATGGTTTTTTTGGGCATGTGTATGCGTGCGTTGAAACAGAAGCCGTCGACCATAGGGTGGTGTGTAAGTAGTTCGTGTCGCCGTCCAACAAAAGCGAACACGGTAAGCCAGAGTCCCCGATATCTTCTGCTCGAATCGGTGCACTCGTTGCAGCGGTAAATTGAAGGAGAGTACATAGCAGATTGGTGGAAGGGATTAATGCACATATTGCCTATGGCCGGCGATTTGGTTTCCTTACTGGTACAAGTTAGAAACAAACTAAAAATAAATTTGATTTCTGCTTTAATATCGGTTTATTTTTTTTAAACTGCAACATAACTAACACTAGTATTTAAAAGGAAATAACGGAGCAAATGGAAAATAACATTTTGCTATTAATATTTATTTGCTTATTTAAGTCGGCTACCCATCCTTATGCATTTTCTAATCTAATTCGTCGCTTTCAAGAAAAAAACTTTGTTTTTAAAGGATTAAAAATAACCCATCATAATACAAAAATAAAATAAGTGGCGTAAAATTTATGAGGAGGGATAGCAGGATTTACTGCTTATTTGATATTTAAATGCCTATATTTCATTTGATTTATGCTATATTGTAAGTATACCCCTTTCATTTAAAAATTTTAGGTTAAGATAATATGACGGACAAAACGGAGCCTCCCAGGGAATCCTTAAGCTCCTTTGTCGAGAAGACCAGTCCAAAATGTAGTGAATATGACAAAATTTTGGGGAGGAATGTGTTAGTGGCTCCATCCGAAGAACAGTATGAACTATTGCTTAAGAGACTAAAGCAACAGCTGGGAGAAGGAAGGGGAGAGGTCATACTGGAGGTAAGTAGATAATACAAGTGTTTGTTAATTATTGAACCATTACTCACAAAAAGAAAATAATGTGTATATGGTGTGTACATGTTTAAGCACATGTATTCAAAATGTCTTTTTACCATTAGTTTATACAGGGTGTCCGGAAATTACGCGTCAGAATTTCTGTAGGTGTTTCTGCACAAATAATTAATGCAACCAACTTAAATACAATTTTTCGAAAACTCAAAATTAAAAAAGATACAGGATGTTGAAGATGTGACATGTTATGTACCTCGTATATGGAAAATACCTGTGGTACCAGAAAGGAATAGACATTAATAAGTAATGAAATAAGTTGTCAGTTATATGTTAAAAGTTATAAATATAAAAACTACTCTTTTATGTTATCTATTTGTTTTATCACATTACATAATAGAAGTTGATGGATTTTTATTTAAGCAAAATCGATTAATTGTTCCTTCAGATCATCGACTAAACGTGCTGAATAAATTACACACAGTACATCAAGGTATAGTTTCGTGTCAAAAAAGAGCTCAAGATTCAGTTTTTTGGCCTAATATTAATGAACATATATCTAGAATGATATCTTCATGTTTAACATGTCTCGGTTACTCTAAAACAAACTCAAAAGAACAACTTCAGCCACATGATGTACCAGAACTTCCTTGGGAAAAAATAGCCATCGATTTCATGAAAGTAAATGGAAAAGATTATTTAGTTGCCTGTGATTATCACTCCAAATTTATAGATATTATTGTATTAACTAAAAAAGATTACAATTCAGTGGCTGATGCACTATTAAACATTTTTAAAGCTCATGGTTTGCCAACTGTCATAATGTCAGATAATGGTCCACCATTTGATTCCAGAAACTTTCAAAACTTTCTAAAAGATCTTGATATATCTCATAAAACTTCAAGTCCAAATTACAGTCAATCCAATGGTTTTATCGAAAGACACATTCAAATAATAAAAGGACTTATTTCAAAATCTCCAGACAAGCATCCGTATCTTATAGTTATAGAATATAACAGTACACCAAAGCAAAATTTGCCATCTCCTGCTGAAATGTTAATGGGAAGAAAAATACGAAATTTAGTACCATGCTCAAGACATATTTTAAAACCAAAATTTAATACAGAAAACACATTAACAAAACTAAATCAACAGCAACATAAAACTACAGTTTATTATAATAGTCGAAATACAAGATCACATCAGGAACTTAAAGAAAATGAACCAATTATGATTCAAAAATCGGTTAGAAATTGGGTACCTGGTAAAGTTATAAAGAAAGATAATAATCCACGGAGCTATATTGTTCAGACTGACGATGGGGGTGTTTATAGAAGAAATCGCTTTCATCTTCGAAGACGAAGACATACCGGAGATAGCAGTATTATAAAAGAAAATAGGACTCAGAATCCTAAAAATTTTATACATTTAATGACTTACCAGAAATAGAAGAATCAAGAATATATAATAATGAACAAAATGAGGAAAACATTTCGAGAGAGTATGGGCATCCAATTAACTCTCAACCAGCAACCTGTTCTCAAGATATAGAAAGCAGCATGGAAAGGAAAATGCAAAACGAGAATGATGTTCCTCCCAGTCTTTATGAAGAAAACACGTTAAATGAACAACACGAAAAGTTTCTAGATGACAGAAATGTTAAGCGATCTAAAACGGGAAGAATAATAAAGCAACCAAATAGGCTTGATCTTTAAAGGGGGACATGTGACATGTTATGTACCTCGTATATGGAAAATACCTGTGGTACCAGAAAGGAATAGACATTAATAATTAATGAAATAAGTTGTCAGTTATATGTTAAAAGTTATAAATATAAAAACTACTCTTTTATGTTATCTATTTGTTTTATCACATTACAGAAGACAAAATGTTTTTGTTTTTTTCTAACAATTTTCTTTCTAGTGTACTGATTTTCTCCAAATTTTGCATACATGTCAATAACAAATTACCCATAAACAACGATTGTTTTCAAGACGTGCTTTGTTAATTTTGAAAATCAGATTAATTGATAATTTAGGTTTGCACATTAGTGCACTACATTTCATAATTATAAATTTAATAGGACAGTTTCAAATACACTTTTTAAATTTATTGTTATTAAAACAAGAAGAATGTACAAACTTACATTTTATCGATTTTCGCAGATAAAAAAAATAATTAAAACAAAATTTTTGGAAATAAACAAAATTGCATATTTAGAAGTAATTGTTAATTCTAAAAATCTTATTATTATAACAATTTTTAATATTAGCAAAATACAGGTACTTTATTCTTAAGAAAAAATTACATTTTGGCCAAACTCGAGATTACTGATACAATTTAGTATCTGATGGTTGCTTTTTAGGTTTTGGACCATGCAGAACTTTTTTAAAGAATTACTTTGTTTCCTAAAATCAATAATAAAAAAGTTTTCCATATGATGCCAACTTATGTAGCACATACCACTGTATGTAAATGTTTAAAGTCGTTTTTCTCGCAAACTGTTCATTTTAAGTTAATGCAACAAATGAACCTTTTTATCTTTTTAAAAGATATTTTGATACCCTTTATTAATTTTTTATTTAAATTTATAATAGGATTGAAACAAAAAAGTTCTAAGTCATTTTTCTAAAGTGAAGGACAGTTTAGGCCCTTTGGCATTGACTACTGGCGCCAAAGTAATAGGCTGAATACAAGGAATTATTAGTGATATGTATACAGAATTTTGCGAAAATCAGTACATTAGAAAAAAAATTATTAACAAAAATAACTAACTTTTGTTTTAACATCCTGTATCTTAGTTAATTTTAAGTTTAAAAAAAATTGTATTGAAGTGTGTTGCATTAATTCTTCGTGCAGAATCGCCCACCGAAATTCTGACGCAATTTCCGGACACCCTGTATATTAACTTGACAGAACTTCGTTGTAAACATGTTATGGGGTTAAAAAATAAAAGAATGGATTTTAAAATGACTTACGAAACCCACTAAAAACTATGTGTAGTAGAACCTTTTAAGTTTCTGTGTGATATGCCTTTTTAGATTGGTGCTTCAGAGGATGGCAGTGAAAATGGGCTACTTGAGGATGAGTTGGAGGCGGCAGTTGCTACATTGCAGTCTCTTGCTGATACCCTCGAATGTAGTTGTGTAAGACTAAGGGAGAGAAAAGAGATGAGGGGAGTGATTGTACAGTTTTTGATTAGAAGGGTTTTAGATCAAAGTGGTAAGTATTTTTTCGTCTTGTAAATCGTATTCTTTTTACATGCAACAACTTTAATCAAGGACTTTTTTTGAAAAATAAAATTTTGGTCCATTTGTCCTCTTCTTAACCCCATCCGTGGACAGTCTGTATAATGTATATATACCTGTTGTACTTTAAGTTTTCTTATTGAAACTCTACATATTGTATCACCAATTTTCCTTTTTTTAGACTTTTTGGAAATTCGTGTTGCTGTGGTAGGTAATGTAGATGCAGGGAAATCTACATTACTTGGTGTGTTGACTCATGGAGATTTGGACAATGGAAGAGGGACAGCCCGGCAGAAGCTATTCCGTCATAAGCATGAGATGGAATCAGGAAGAACAAGTTCTGTAGGAAATGATATATTAGGATTTGATGGACAAGGTAAATCTATTTGTATAAGGTATTAATTAATTATTTAGCTTTATATTTACTTAGAAATAAAAATTTAAATTGCAAATTTTTAATTATTGATTTATTAAATAGTGAAGCACTTAAAAAAATTCATTATTGATACTTATATGGTATATGTGTCGCAGGCAAATGGATTCTGTCAAGGCAAATGCCTTCTACCTGGGCAAATAGGGTATTTTCATTTTCAAATGCTAATTACCTAGTTAATTAGCATTTGATTCTATTTGCCTAAGCAATTTATCAGAATTTAAAAAATTGTAAATATTATTTTCAATTCTTTCACATATCAATTCAAAGAGGATTTTTCATTAAAGGCAAGTTTGTGGGTCGACGACAGTAATCGGCTGTTGACAGAATTTGTCGAAGTAATTTTGTAATATACCTATAACTAACCAAAACACAAAAGATATTTCCCCCTCTAAACTTAAACATACCAGAAATTAAGGTGTCCCGATATTGGCTAAAAAATTTATGGCAACCCTAGTCATGTACGATAAAAAAATGAAAATTGACATTATACAGGGTCATTAAAAAATATTGAAAACCTACTTTTTTTAATTGGTCATAGCCTTTTTAGGCAACCCCATGGCAATATCTTTGTTTAAATACTATCTTTAATATCAAACAGTTTTTATTCGGAAAACAGATGAGTGATGGTCGCTTCCTATTCGGATCTTAGACTAAGATGGTCATGCAAAACTGTCACATTGGGGGGTCATTGTTAGTTCTGATTAGTAAAATATTTTTCTTTGTTAATTTTTTAATTAGGCAAATAAAAAAAAGATTTAACTAACCAAAACCCTCCATGACCACCCCAATGTGACAGTTTTGCATGATCGTCCATGGCGCTTCGAACCAATCAAATTACATGTGCTTTTGCTTTTTACTGTAGTCTGCAAAACACACTGTACATTTAATATGTTATTAAATATTTCATAGTCATTTGCCTCACAAGGACCACGGCAAATTCCATTTACCTAGGCAAATGGCTTTTCAATAGAAATTATTTTAATGAAATCATTTGTCAGGCCTAGACAGAAGCTATCTGCCTAAATTAACCATTTGCCTGCGACATATGTATGCAGATCTACATAGGATTTAAACAAATTAAGTAATTTTTGTGGTATTTAGGTAATGTGGTTAATAAACCAGAACATGGTTCTTTGGACTGGGTTAAAATATGTGAGAAAAGTTCCAAAGTCATTACCTTTATCGATTTGGCTGGTCATGAAAGGTACTTAAAAACAACTGTATTTGGAATGACAGGACATGCTCCAGATTTTGGCATGCTTATGGTACGTAATGTATCTTTAGAAATCTATTTTAGCTAACCCTAATTTGGTACCATATACTATTGAAGTGCTAATATCATGTACTTCTGAAATTATATGTAATAATAAACAATCCTCTTGTAGGTTGGTGCTAATGCTGGTATAATAGGAATGACAAAAGAACATTTGGGTCTGGCCCTGGCTCTTTCCGTCCCAGTGTTTGTAGTTGTTACAAAAATTGACATGTGTCCGGCCAATGTTTTACAGGACAACTTAAAAATGTTAGTGAGAATTCTGAAGTCTCCCGGCTGTCGAAAAGTGCCCGTTATGGTTAAGACTCCTGATGATGTTGTATTAAGTGCTACAAATTTTGTATCTGAAAGGTAATTATTATATAAGAATATTATTCCAAGCCTATTTTTTTAATTTATGCTTTTGATAAACTTATTGATTATTGCATAAAGGGTAAATTATGTTTTTGAATAGAACATTACATAGAATAATGAAAGACTCTCTTGTTTTTTGTTCCTGCCATAAATTTTTGTAGTAACCATAAAGAACCTTTTTTTTATTATTATTTGTTGACACCCTGCTATTTAAAATATTTTATCTTAAATTGGTTACCTATAAAATTAGTTTTTAGTTTTATAATACCTGTCACTATATGTATTTTTTTAGGTTATGTCCAATTTTTCAAGTATCCAATGTAACAGGAGAAAACTTAGATCTGTTGAAAACTTTTCTTAATCTGTTGACAACCAGGATGGAGTACCATGAGAATGAACCAGCTGAATTTCAAATAGATGATACTTATTCTGTTCCAGTAAGTGTTTTTTTTAGTCCCAGAGTACAGACTTAGCTAGTTGTTTTGAAGCTTTTTTTTATTGTGGCACCCTTTTAATTAAAGATAATTAAGGACACAGTGTCCGACTATAAATGTTTCATTTAAGACATGTCATATACCGAAAATAAAAAGGTTAGTTTGGTAAATAATATTTTAGTTTACATTATTTTATTCATGTATTATTATGTTATTATTTAAATTGTTTAATGTGTATTTTAAATTGTTGTTTTTTTACGTAGTTGTGTTTTTATTATTATTGTTTTTTACTCAAAATTACATACTAGTTTTAAGCTTTTAGATATCAGAAATTTCGATTTAATGAATTAACGCTTTTAGTCCTTGAGCCAGTAATGCAATGGACTTTATGATAAGAACATTTATTAAAATATTTCCAGGGTGGTTCTCTTTTGACGAGTCTGCCACGAATATTCATACCGCCATATATGGAAGCGGCGCTTTAACTCAGCCTCGTCAATGTCAAGTGCTTTGGGTGTCGGACAGGGTGAACGCGTCACTTTTCTTTGTTGGACAAGGATACCACAATGTTTTACATGCAATTTTTAAACATTGTGCCAAAATTTTAAGGGTTACAGTCACGTGACCCGCCTAGTCCAATACCATAAAAATGCGTTTGAACCTTATGATTTCATGACTGTAACCCTTACCATTTTTGGAAAAATATTTAAAAATTGCACGTAAAATATTGTGGTAAACTTGTCCGACAAAAAAAGTGACGCGTTCGCCCAGTCCGACACCCGAAACATTTGACATTGACAGGCTGGGTTAAAGCACCGCTTCCATATATGGCGGTTTGAATATTCGTCTTAAACTCGTCAAAGTGAACCCGATAAAATGTTTTTTGTTATTAACTTGTCCATGTTAAATTTTGTTACTTTTTGAGGAAACAGCTTTAAAACTTGGCAGAGATTTATGAAATTATAGAAAGTTAAAAAATAGAGCAGTAAATCCAAAATTAAAATGGCAAAGAATTAAATTTTAATTTGGTACTTATGTTAATTTTGTCTAATAATTTTGCGTATTTTTCTGTAACATAAGAGGATGCCGTAGCACGTTAAATTGAGCTAAAACGCGATTCGCTGCTGTTTTTAAATATTTGTTTGGAGACAAGTTGTATATAGAAAAGTTTCTTAAAATGATCCAAAGATTATCGGAAGAGTTGGTTATTTTTGCGGTTTTTTAATTTTGGGAAATTTCATGTGTTAATTATTAACATTACCAAAAATCAGTTTACTTTCCGATAATCTTTAGATCATTTTAAGAAACTTTTCTATATACAACTTTTTCCAAAACAAAGATTTAAAAAAGGCAGCGAATCGCGTTTTAGCTCAGCTTAACATGCTATGTCATCCTCATAAAATCATAAAATCTATTTTTAATACTGGATTCAGTATGTTTAGAGTAACTGACTGACGTATCCTTGATATTGCTGTTTCGTTACTGCCGTCGTCGAAGTTTTTAAATTGTTAAAAGAAACAACCCAAATGCGGCGAATAGATTACATTAAACGCCGTAAGTTTAACTTTGCGAGCGAGAACTTGTACCTTAACAGAAGCGGAACGTTAAGTTTATGAATCAACCTTTATTTTCGTTTTATTTTAGGGCGTAGGTACAGTTGTATCTGGAACTACATTAAAGGGAGTGATTAAGCTGAATGACACGTTAATGCTTGGTCCAGATCCCTTGGGTCATTTTATACCAATCGCTGTCAAAAGTATACATAGAAAGAGGATGGCTGTAAAAGAAGTTAGGGCGGGGCAAACGGCAAGTTTTGCACTAAAAAAAGGTAACAGAAAAATTAATAAAAGTAGTACTTGTGACCTTACAATGAAATTTTTAAAAAATAGTCAATTAGTTTATAAGTAAAAAGCGATAATGTAGTTTTTAACCTTGTAGATTAAAAGATCTCAAATTAGAAAAGGAATGGTCATGGTATGTCCAGCATTAAATCCTCAAGCATGCTGGGAATTTGAAGGAGAAATTCTTGTTTTACATCATCCAACCACAATAAGTTCAAGATATCAAGCAATGGGTCAGTATTAGAGACTTTTTATCATTTTTACCCCTAAGGGTGAAGGGTGTCGATATCTGTATTTCTGCATTATTTTATTTTTATAAAATTTACGGTAAACCCCATCTTATATTTAATATCTAAATAAGTAATACTATTTTTAGTTCATTGTGGGAGTATCAGGCAAACGGCAAGTATTATGTCAATGTCAAAAGAATGTCTACGAACGGGCGATAAGGCGATAATCCACTTTAGGTTTATAAAGCATCCTGAATATATGACTCCAGGGCAAAGGATGGTATTCCGTGAGGGACGAACAAAGGCAGTAGGAAATGTGGTAAGTTATATTAAGTGAAAGTTATACTTATAAAAAATGTCTGCACAAAAATGAAAAATTCGGGGTATCTCAAGATGGAACGTAAAGGTATGCATACCAGTGTTGTAATGTCCACGTTTTACTGCTGGTACTGTTTCCGTTATAAATTAAACATTCTGTTCTTAAAAACTTACTTATTATCAATTTTTCTATGAACCTGAACCAAAAAATAAGTGGAATGTTAACTAAACAGTATGTAATGCGTTACTAAACATAAAATTTAAATGAAATTTTTAGGTCCGAATAATTACACAAGCATCACCAACTCACCAGGGTAATAGGGCAAAGCAGAACAAACAACAAAGATATGGACAAGCACAACAAAAAAATAATAAGGACAGTAGTACATCAATGAAGAAAGAAAAAGAGGAAAATAACATTGAAAAAGTAGTGGATGTAGAGGAAAAGGAAAACTACATACAAGAGGTAAGGTAAGATAAAATTAAAGAAGGTTTTGTTTGGATTCATTTTGAGGAAAAGACTTACATAAACATGTGTTCAAAAAGTTCTTACTTTAGGATAAGTTTTTATGGCTCCAAATACAGGGTGTTAGAAAATGTTGTTAAGAAAAATTAGGGAAAGATACTACATCAGGAAATATAAAGAAAAGGTAATATCAATATTGGTTCGAAACTGCATTGTTTTCCAGGTACAGGGTGTTAAACTTAAAAAAAAAACTTTTTGTTAATATCTTCAATATTCCTCTTCCGATTTAGGTAACATTCGGCAGCCTTGAAGTTTTCTATTTTACTCAGAATAAACAAGTAAAAAATATCTTTTTTAGCTTTTTAACTTTGTTCCTATTACACAAAAAATAAAATAAAATTTACTTAATTTAATATCCCTGGCACACCCAAAAAACATGATTCATATTTTAATAGCAGTTAATTTTGGAAAATCTTTTAGTTTAAATATTATAGGCATTTAATTGTGCTTGTTGCTATGGTATAAACCAATAATTTTTAAATGAAAATTTTTCCTATATTTCTTGTGAAGTCAATGCAATGCAATTAGGTGGATTTTTTTCTGTCAAAAACTAAACAAGATAGAGAAAAATTAATGTAATTGCAAAATTACCAAATATTCGGTTCAGGTAAAACCAAACAGACACCAGCCACCAGCATGCTATAAGGCTTAGCGCTTTAACCATTGGTAATTTTGCAGTTACATTTTTTTATTTGAATATTTCAAGATTCGCTTATTAAATTTTTTTTGAAACTTGGCACGAGGGTTTGTCAGATTGATTACTTCTATAAGTTATCATACATTTTTTTTTGTTAAATGTACAGGGAGCCGATAATTAACCTCCTTAAAATGTACATTGGATTTTCTATGTTCCGCTCGGCGACGCACAACATATTTTTTTTTTTTTTACTTCCGTCAGTGGTGTTTAACCAGGATTTGCACTGAATCATTTTATAAAGAAAAGTGACCTAAAAATGCTTTTTCTTAAAGTAAAACTGAATTTTCAAAGTCTGATTTGTTTTTGGCAAAAACTGGTCTTTTGATTTCTTTTACAGATCACTTGATCTATTTCTGTTATATTTTTTTTTTTTTTTTGGCGAATGCTAAAATCAATTTATTGAATCTTGATAAATGACTTATGAGAAAAATCAATTAATTAAAAATAGTAAAATTATGTAATTCATCTCAGCTGGCATTTTCAAGTAATTCCGCTGAGGGTTGTTAGACACTGTTTTACTCTTTAATTCTAACACCTGTCAAGGAAAGGAAGAAGATATGGTTTACAAACATTTGATTTAAAAATATTAAAATCCCCTTAAACAACTAACTTCATTCTCTTTTCTTTGTAAACTTGATATAAGATTCGAAAAAAATCAATTTAATATGACTGATGATTTAGCCCTTTAATTACACTGCTAACATTATTTTTCCCTTAGGCTTCAGATTTGACTTCCACTAACTCTGAAAAACCCCTTGAGGGCAGCTCTGACAAACGAGACACCCAACCTCAAGGACATTCAACTAAGAAGGGGAGGAGCCGAAGGGGCGGACGGGGTAAAACAACCAATAAAAACCCTGTAGAGACCAATAATGTGGCTCCAGTGCATGTTGCTAATCGTTCTACTGCACGTGTGCAGTAAACTATAGTTTTTTTTACTAATTTCACAAAATTTCAGAGTATCACTAGTTTCCCAAAAATGATACTTTATAAGTTTAACCTAAATATATGATTTTGAGCAATGAAGTTTTTTTAGTAATGAAATATTAAAAAAAAAATATTTTTTTTTAAAATCAAAAACCAAATAGCAGATCTTAATATTTTAATAAATATTTAATTGGTATATGTTTTTGAATTTTTAAAAGGGATAACTTTAGAATGGTTACTGCTTGTAACCAAAACATTAAATATATATTTTTTATTTTCGAATGGTTTTTAGACTTTTTAGTACGTCCGGAAATTTTAAGAGTAAATCGAATCTTTGTGTGCACAAATCTATAGCCTGGTGGATCACTCAAAAAATATTTTTTAGTAAACTTCATTAACTTGCTCAAAATAATTTATTTGTTTTTTTCCTATAAATATCTCTAAAATGATTTATCAGTTTACATTATTAATTTATCTGTGTATTTACAGCAATAAATTTGTAAAACCAACTTTTAATAATCTATGTGAAATTTTTTATGCTTTACAACGCACATAGACAACTCATTTTTTTAGAGGTTTCTGGAAGGTTGTTTTTTAAGATTTGTGTCTAATCTCTAAAGTATCATATTTATTTAAACCCAACTAAAAACAGGTCTTTGATGCTGATAAAATAGGGTCTTTTGGCAGAAATTAAAATAGAAATATTTCTTTAAAAGAAAAGATTATTTATAGTATAGGTAATTTGTTACAATTTTTTTATTTAGGTTTTGTTTGACATCGTTTTTATAAAAAAAAATTGAAAAAATCCAAATTAATAAAAATGTAGTATGAGTATAGCATGGCTTTTTTTACACCCTAAATAAGGAATTGAAAAACAGGATAGACCATTCCCTAAAATCTTAAAGAGTGCATTAATACATGTTTTCAATAACAGAAATCTTATTTGTCAAGGTCAGAATTAGAATGGACTAAGTAAGCTACCACATTCCTATAATAATAATTATTAGTTCACTCTGACCCTGATAAATAAGTATTCTGCTATTGAAAATAGACTTGCAAATCTTAAGATTTGGTGGAATGGATCACTTTGATTTCCAACGCCACAAATGTACCTTTTATTAAACAGTGAATATAAAAATCAAGCCGTATTTTTTTAAATGTTTAATTTATGTTGATGTATATAAAGACAAATTGGTAAACTAGAAACAAAAAATAATTTTTAAAATATAAAGTAGGTAAACACTAAGATCACTGATAACTTATAGTTACATTTTCAAAAATTAATATAATTTTCTATTGGTTAACTTTTAAAAGTTATCCATTATTAAAGTTTCTTAATTAAACCAGGATCAGTCTTTAGTACAAAATAAATTATTTAAAAACTTTAATCACTGTTCTCTTCTTCAGAACCACTTTCTTCATCCATATTATTATTTCCTAATGATAAAACTAGTCGGGTTTCGTTAACTGACTGATCATCAATGTGATGTTCTTGCTGTAAAGAAAATTTTATAAAAATAGAAAAAAAATCAAGTTATTAAAATTAAAAAAATATATACAAGGTGTCCCAACTCTATTTATACACCAAATTACTTCGCGCCTGTACAAGATACAAAAATTAACTTAAAATAAAAATGTTTATTTGGATAAACTTTTTTCTTGACAGTAAGTCTTAAAAACATAATTTTCATTATCAAGTTGTTTTTTTAAATCAAATACCCTATATATTTAAAAAAAACACTATACGCCAATTATTGTTGGTTTTTGAGATATCATTATTATTTTTAAATAATTATGTCACTGTCAGAGTGACAAATAATATAAAAACATGTAATTAATTACCCTTCATTCTAAGAACTACTAAAATGTAATTCAGCTATTTAGTTTATTTTAGATGCATGATTATTAAACTAACTTAAAAACCCAGCCATAATTATTGACATAATGTTGTTTTTTAATGCAATTCAGTAAACATATGTGTCTAAAATAAACTAAATTGCTGACATACCTATTAATAGTTCTTCCAATGAAAGGTAATTCTGGTAATTCATTACTTGTTATTATGGTTCTGACAGTGACAAAATTATTTTTAAAAAATAATAAAACCAAAATATTATGTTTCATTTGTTGTTAATGAGTATATCAACATACTGCTGATATCTCAAAAACCAGCACTAATTGACATAAAGTGTGCAATATATTTTGGATGTAGAATTTAATCAAGATAAACAAAATTTGTTAAAATAAATATGGTGTTCAATTTTAAAAAACCCTCTTGCCAATGAAAATCATATTTTTGAGATACCTTGTCTAATAACTAGTACTATCACTAAAAAGAGTGTATCCAAATAAACTTTTTAAATTTAAGTTTATTGTTGTATCTTGTACAGGGGCGAAGTTATTTGGTGTTTCAATAGAGTTGGGACACCCTGTATAGCATTTTCACTGTATAAACCTAAAGCATAGACTTGAACGCACACTGGAATTATTAGTACACAGTACATAAAATTTGTCACTTAATAAGTTCTAGTGAATGTCCAAGTGTATAATTAAAAAAATTGTTTTCTTTAATGTTTATAGTGAAAAATAATTGAGGGGTCTAGAGTTCCAAAGTGTACAATCACTATCTATCATATTTAATACAAAAAAAGATAAATGCTCCAGTAGTTGCATTTTTGAATGCTGAATTTAAATAAATCATTTTTAAGGCCATTACTACATCCATAACCGAGTATTCAAACTTATAAACAGAATTCATTACATTCAATTTATAGGTACTCTGCTTCGTTCTTTGTCAATTTTTTTCCTGATGTGTTAATATTGGAGATTTTATATACTTAAGAACTAGCCCCTTGATATTATTTTATAAAATAAAACTTAAGTGTCTAATCCACGCGGATATCCCTGAATTGAGTATAAAAAATTTTAAATTTCAATTTGCAACCGGTTTTGGTTAGTTCCAGTAAATTCTGGTTAGCTTCTACATCTACAGCAACAACTTTATTCATTATTTTTGTACAATCAAGAATATCCCTGATTATAATTTATTAAAGTCACAGAAAATTTTAAGCCATGGGCTCAATGAGAATTACAGGCACGGATATCCATGAAGTGTGGCTATAGAAGCACCAGAAATTAAATAGCTTATAATAAGGAAACATTAATATTTAACCCAAATACACATTCTAGGTTAGTTGTTTTATGGCTGCTAACTATGAATACAGGTAAATCTTTAAACTGTATCTGATTCAACCGATCGGATCGGACTTAAAAACGTGTTCTGATTGGTCAGTTTCGAACGAAACCTTGAAATGAATCAATTAGAACATGTTTCTAAGTTCTATCCAATCGGTCGAATTGGATTTGGTTTCACGATGTACCTCTGACAACGGCAAGCTACTAACCTTTACATGTTGAGGTGGAGCAACTTTAGGCTTTGGAGGGATTATATCAGTTTTAGAGGGGCCCGCAGCTGGTTCCTTTTGACCCAATGGAATTAGACTTTTTAAATGCATCCACTGTATATCGGTTTGATTTATTTCATTATCAATTTTCTGTAGTAAAGCAGCCAAATTTTGTTCCGTCACTTTTAATTTCATAAGTTTCTTAATTTCTATTTCCATTTTAAAGGTTGGAAGTCCAAATCAAATTTCTGTAAACATTTTGTAATTAAAACCATAACTTGCCTTTTCAAACATAAACAAACAAAAAACTTTCCTTTTATCCCTCGTAACTCTTCTATAATTTTTCGGAGCTGCAGTAGCCGTTTTGGCTCTGTACTGTACAGACTCGGTAGCAACATGTAATCGAAACACAAGAAAATAAACTATTTTATAAGGAGCGCTTGATCCCATTTAAGCCTATGTTCACTAAATTTTGTGACGTAATCTTTTTTCCGTAATTCTTTGTTTACAATCGTACTAGAAGCTTTTTTCGCGGTTTTGTGTGTTATTTTTGCTTTTTATTCATTGAAATTTTATATTTGTTTGGGTTTTTACTGTTTATAGTTAAATTGAGTAGTTATTATTATTAGTACTGCAGTTACAAGAAAATTTTAAAACCTGTAAATAGGAGTCACCGACCTTTGAATATTTTTTAAAATACCATTTTTAAATGTTAGTACTTCTAGAATTAGTAGTAACCCTGATTTTGACGAGCTATATTTGGTATATGAAGCTGAGATCACGATCTGAAAGAATTATTGACGGAACGTCTTTCGAGATATCCATCATCAAAGTTGGTATTTGAACCAACCTTATTTTCACCATATCTTCTTCTTGCACACAATTCTGACTTAAAGCAATCACACAATATTTGATTTTCTCCTTTAAAACCCCGCTTATTGTAGTTTATATTATTTTTGCATTAAATTGCATAGCTATACTTTGAATCATTTCAATCCCAGTGTGCCATGAAGCCCTATGTGTATGTATGGCTGCCGCATTATCAAAGAAAAGCCACGCAATTTAATGCAAAAATAATGTAAAATACGTAAAAACGGGGTTTTAAAAGGTGAAAATCAAATATTGTGTGATACTTTAGCTTTAAATCAAGAATTGTGTGCAAAAAGAAGGGGGGATACAGTAAAAATAAGGTTGAGTTCCAATACCAACTTTGATGATGGATATCTCGAGAACGAAACGTTTCCGCCAAATAATTCTTTCAGATTCGTGGATCAGCGCCCCAAAAACCCCTGTATACCAAATTTCGTCAAAATCGGAGTTGCCGCCGGTTTCTAGAAAATTACCAAATGTTTTTTAAGGGATTTTATTGTATGCAAGTATTGGTTTATTTTGTCCGATAAAAATATTATGTCAAAAAGGTGACGTCACACACATAACCCATATTTTCGGACAAATATAAAAAATTTAGCGCTCCTTATTACAAACTTTATATTCCTTGATCAAAACAACGAGATTGAGGGTGGAGCCATCTAGCAATACTAATTAAAACATCAAAACAGCTGACAATGCTGACATTTATCATGACAGTTTCTAGGAAGTGCAAGGTATGTTTGTTTTTGGATTGCCAGCCTCTTTCATAAAAATAAATAAACAAGTTATGTGGTGTGAAAACTAATTTGTTTGGAATTAAAAGTGCAAAAAGATGTAAGGGACTAATGAGTAATTCTGGTAATCCATCAGTGGCTGCTCACAAAGCCAAAAATACACTCTTCCAAGGTATGATCAATTTTTTCGTATTTACTTTGCGATTTTATAAAAAAATGTAAATTAAGTAGGATTGAAATTAGTTATAAGCCCGTGTTTTACATGTGGTATTGGTTTCTTAAGTAAGAAAAATACGAATGGAATTTAAACGGTTATTTTATAATAAAGAAAGTATTAGGTTATTACTAGTTGACCTGTGCCCACTTTGTTGGGCGTTAATTATATTTTTTCTGAACTTGTTGTTTAATTATATACTTAATAGGGTAGCTTTCTAATTGTAAAAATATGATTGGTTCAGTTTTTGAAGATTAGCCCTCATAAAAAAACAAACCAACTAAGTTACTAACTTTACCTCTTTATATTATTAGTATATATTACTACTTCTATCTATATTCGTAACCTATGTGAAACAACAGGCCCTTAGGTTCAATATAATAATGATGATCTGGGTGCTTTGTTTATAAGAAGTTTATATTATTTTAAATAGGATACACTGAATTTTGCAATAAAATTATAAGATTATAGACGTAAAAATTTCACTACTACAGATGTGGGGTCAAATTTAGCCCTATGTTTAATAGGGTATAACAAATTTAACAAGCTATTTAACAAATATATCTTTATTATAATAATCTAACACCCTTTTAATGTTAGTTATAAAAACTTAATTGTTCAATGAAAAAATCTGAATTAAAATGAAATGAAATAATTTATTGATGCTATTTCTGCCATTGGCATTGGCATTGGAAATATGGCATATTTTTTGACTTTCCCCATATTTTTTAATAAATTTAAAACAGCCAATCGATGTATTTTAGCTCGGGGAATTTGAAAATTGCATTAAAAAATCATTTGCATTAAAAACAAAAGAATGACGCCATCAATGTTGCATTTTTTAAATGAAACACCATATTCATAGTTATATTTTTGAATTCTTTCCTTAATTCTAAGTATTTTTTTATTAAAGGTACTATAGGGTAATGGCACCGGTAATTGCCACTCCACCAGTAATTGCCACTTGGCTATTATCATGTCAGTTATAAGCTCATCTTTGATAAAAGCAAATCATTCGCGCCACCTATAGATCACCGCAATAATTATCTTCATCATATTTATCAAGAGGATTTCCAAAAGAGGGTGCAACTAGAATAATTTATTTAATAGTAAATCAGTATGGCCGCCGCACCTGAAACAACCTGTTTGCTTATGGTTAAGGTTAAGAAAGCTTGTCTTGTTTTTAGTGATTCTTTCCGTTGTTTTGTGAATAATTTATGTTTTTAGAGAAAAATACATACACCAGGTAAGTTGTTAATAATAATATAACACGTTTATTTCGTAATTTAAACCTAAAAGTAACCTAAAGGGGGGTGGCAATTACTGGACCTCACATTCCATATAAATCCAATAGTTGCCTTTGGTGGCAATTACTGGGTATTCTCTAAAGACTTATTTGGAGCTAAATAATGTGCAGATATGGAGTGTTCATTGTCTGCTATATATATGGTATAAATTGGAAGTAGATATGTTTTAAAAATCCAGTAGTTGCCACTACCGTAATACAATGGCAATTACTGGTTGAGTATGATGGCAATTATTGCTTCAGGTTCGTAACAGAATGGAGAGAGCAAAAAACCATTTTTTCGTTATTCCGAAAAAGATCTGATGTCAGCAATCGACGCCTGTCGGAATGGAATGCCTTTTTCTACGGCTGCAAAGACTTTTGGCGTTCCAAGGAACACCCTGAAAAACAAAGTTCAAGGGAAAACACCGTTGGAGCGAAAAATGGGCCCTCCTTCAATCTTGTCAAAAACTGAAGAGAGTGCCTTGGTCAAGTGGATCATTGAAATATCTAAAAGGGGATTTTCGCTGCATAAAGATAATCTTCTGATTACAGTTCAAAAATAATGAAAAACACCAATAGAAAAAATTCTTTCGTGGACGACAAACCTGGAAAAACAATTTGATTCTGCACCCAGCTGCAGTACAACTTTAAGTTCAGCCTCCGATTTTGATCTTAATGCAAAACCTTTTGTTAGTGCCTTGAATAGTACATTACCTGGGCCCTCAAAACAAAATATTACCCCTCCAGAAACGCCCATTAATAATTTTAAGAATCCCAAGACCCCAGAAGTTCCAGTTTTATCTAGTTTTAATAACTGTACACCTTGCAGTGAAACATCTACTTCGAGCGTTGCAACACCTTTTAAACGTGCGTTAATATGGCCCGAAAAGACAGGAAATGGACTTAAGCGTAAGAGAAATATTGAAAAGACCCCTTCAGTAGTTACATCGAAAGAATGGAAAAAGTTTATGTTACAAAAGGAAACAAAAAGAGGGATGAAGAAAAAAAGAAAGAAGAGAGAAAACAACTAAGACTTGAGAAAAAGAAAAAAATTAAAGATATAGAGAACAAAAAGCCTATATGCAACAAAAAGAAAGCCAAAGTCCAAGAATTTGAAAGTGACACCAGTGATGATGATAATGAGATAGTGGAATATGCTGACAGTACTTCTTTTTGCTCCGACGTTTCTGATTTGGAAAAGTCAGCTTCTCCTGAAACTGTCAATTTACATGAGAAATCCAAAACTCAAGTAGAGCTATTAACAGAACATTACTATGGCGTATACTACGATGAACAATTTTTTATAGGTAGAATTATTCACATTGATAATGAAAAGAAAACTGCTAACATAAAATTTTTAAAAGAAGTAACGGAAAATTCTTTCCTTTGGCCTGCGAAAAATGATATTGATGAAGTTCAACTATACAGAATTTTTTTGGACCTGTAGATTTATTGGGCAACGATCCGTTTTCAATTGAAAATATGATTTTAAAGAAAATTAAAACTGCATATAGAAGCTTTAAATCGCAAAATAAAAGTGTAAAATAATTTTCCAATTGGGTATGTTAAAATTGTTTTCCTATGTTCTTTTTATTTTTTTTTAAATCTGAAACGTATTAAAACTTAATAAATCGTTACCTAATAATAACAATACTGTATTTGGTTATTTATGCATTAAAGTTTTTATGAATATCATTTGACGTGTTTCATTTCTTAATGGCAATTATTGGTCTTTTTATCTGTCAATTACTAGATTTTTTTTATTCACAGGTGTCAATTATAGGTTCCGGGAGATAAATTTTTTGAAACATGCTTTATTAAAAATATTAATACATTATTGTTTTTTCAAACTGGGAATTGTTTTTAGAAAGTTCAATAAAGACCTTTCATTGTTGCTTCATCCAAAAACTAATTTTTTATTATTATAAGTCACAATTTGGCTAAAGATGTTCTTATAATGGCAATTACTGGTGCCACTACCCCTATGTCTGTCTCTAACTATTTTTGGTTTATAGATGCTGGAAAAGTCATATCTTCGGCTAATTTTATTTAATTAAATATATCAATACACAATAAATGTAATACAGGTGATTACCTAATACTTCAAAGTCATTAAAATTTTTACCTGTTTGTGGATTTTAATACTAGTTTTTTAAAATAAATTATTCGTTAAATAAAATAAAAACTACAGATAGTAACGCTATATTACATTGTGGAGAAAATGCTAGTGAGAAGAAGATACATTGATAATTTTTAAAGAAATAAAAAAAAGATTCTGAAGTATTGAGATATTTTAATTACCTAAATAAGCCAAAAATGTGACCTTTTAAGCGTCAATAACTTAAAAGCTGTAAAAGATAAACATGTAGAACCCTTAATAAAAACACCAAGAATTGACCATAGAATTCAAAAATATAATAATAAATATGGTGTTCTATTTAAAAATACAACATTTATGGCGTAGGTCTTTTTTTTTTCATGCATTTGTATTTTTAATAACTACTATTTTTAAATTATCAAGCTAAAATACATCCATTGGCTATCTTGCAAATATTGAGAAAGTAAAAAATATGCCATTTTTCCTCTTAAATGGACTACTATATACCTATTAAGTGGTATAAATATAGGTAAAATAAACAAACGTATTTTTTAATATAAAATTGTTAAAAAAAACTATGATAAAATTATAAAGCTTAATAGAAACCAAAAAATTAAGACCTGCAAAGCGGGCCCAGGATTTTTTAAGGCGGAATTCCATTGAGGCAACATTCTGCGACATATTGCATTCCACATTAAATTTTATTTATTTATTAATAATAAAATTTTTAAGAAATAATAATACATATTATTAATTAATTTTATAAATGTTATATTTATTATAACAATAATAAAATTTAATGTGGCATGCGATGTGTCACCTAGTGTTGCCTTAATGGAATTGCCTCTACATTATGCAGTACCTACAGACTTCATTTGTGCATTCCATTTAAATGGAAATTTTGCATATACAACAAATGTGAAACGTCTTTCTTCTTTTAATAAAAGGATATCTTTTACAGTTTTTAATTTTAATTTTTTTTTAACATTTATGTTTTTTCTTTATTTGTGGACCATGTTCAATACTCATTCTTACTTAACAGTTGATATGCATATCTTTTATTATCATTTCTTGCGTCAAAAGCTTCAAATTTTATCCGACTTCGATATCTTGTCCTATTCAAAAGTTATGAAAGAGAGAACTTTTAAAAACCGCACTGTATTTACCCGGTGTCAAGTAATAAATTTACACCCTCTTAACTTTTTTATTTTTTATCGTAAAAATATATAAAAATATCAGTTTGCTGTGCTAATTCTGTAGTTTTCGAATTAGTAATAAGATTTTTATCTCTTAAGATATACACTGTATGACAAAAAGTATGATTTTTTTAAATGGAACGCCCTATATATTATTTCACCATTAAAAATACCACATTTTATATACCAATCTCAATTATTTTTTGATTTTTTTCCATTCCTATTATCATTAGAAACGTAATAAACTTCCATCCCCCTAACTTTTTATTTTTTAACATATAAAAGAAATAAAAAGACCATTTTGTTAGGACGATTCTGTAGTATCTGTATATTTCATCAAAAATTTTTTTTCTCTTAAGATATACAGGGTATACGACAAAAAGTATGATTTTTTTTAAATGGAGTATACTGTATACTGAGCTACCATTTAAAAGATAATTTAAAGAGCGTTAGAAAAATACCATATTTTATGGGTCTATCTTTAATGGTTTTGGAAATATGGCCATAAATAAAATTATTGGCAATTATTGCAATAATATAACCCAATGGTCTTTTTATTGGGTACACTCCAAAATCTATCTGGAAAGATATTTATATATTATAAATTGTTTTTATTTTTTAACTTAATTTTAACTTGACAACGGTGGCAAACTTGCCACAGAAACTTTGTTTTTTAAATAGATTTTTTGGGTTTTTTGTGGGGTTTTTCTTTCTTCTACTTTAAACTAATGAAGATAGATATATCAAATATAGTATTTTTTGACCTTTAGTATCGCCTAAGCGTCAGCGTCAACGGCCAGCGTTGGGCGGGAAATGTGAGACCCTGTCTTTGATCTTTATGCGAGAATAAAAGAACTTGTTTTTTAAAATCAGCCGCTCAACGCTGACGCTGGTTATCGTGCCCTATCGTTAATACGCACAAATTCTTCACCTTGAACTGAATTATTAGTTTTATTTGTCCTCCATACACCGTTTTGTGTTAGTATAAAGGCCTCGGGCACGATAATCAGCGTCGGCGTCGAGCGGCTGATTTAAAACAAAAACAGGTTCTTTTATTTTCGCAGAAAGATCAAAGACAGCGCTCTCACGTTTCCCGTTCAACGCTGGCCGTTGACGCTGACGCTTAGGCCTCTGACACGATAATAAGCGTGTTATGTCGACCATCCACCTTTCTGAAACTAATTACCCCATTTTATTTTTTCCTCACCTTTATCCGATATTTGTTGATCTCTGATTATTTTTTTATCATTAAAGCACCAATAGTTAGGTAAATAACAGAAACCAGTATTGATTATATCTGGGAACATTATCAGTCACCATAAATAAATGACCATACAAATAAAATAAGAAATTAAAAGAGATTCAGGATATTTAAATATTTAATTTTTAAATAAAAGTTGTCTTCTTATCTATAAAATCTGCAACAACTTTGAATCCAGTTTTTTAAATATTTAAATTAGTGAATCATCCTGATAGAATTTATTTTTCCTGATCAAATAAGCGTTTTATTAAGATGTTTACTTGTCTCGTCACGATTTTACCAAAGTTCAGTAGTGTAAAATTAAGTTGTTGTGATTTCTTTGGTATGTACGTAGTGTGTTAATTGTATTGTATTGGTGTAAAATTGTGAAACTCGTTCTTTAGGATTTCGTGCAGCTCCTTTTATTTTAACATGTTTGTCTTTCTGTCCGTCCATGACACCATATTGAGATGACAACAAATGACACATCATTGTTATGACTTTTTTATTCTAAACAAAGATGTCATTAAATTTATGATGTCGACCCATTTTTTAAATGGGTGGAATATTTGGTTTTGAACTTTATAAACTGGTATTTTAATTCTAAATCCAACCACATATCACACTTTACATTTTCGCAACGTTTCGAACCGAAAAAACATCGTTTACTATTTCGCCATTGCAATAATAAAGATTGTATTCCAAACATTCGGGAAAAATTCCATTTGCAGGTAAGTATGCATCTTTCTTTTATGACAGGCTACGATAATAGAGAGCTTTAATTAAATTAAATGCTTAATTTTAATATGTATAAGTAAATGTATGTAAATTAAATTAATTCTTGTAGCTTGTAAGTTGAGTTATGAATAAATAAATAAATAAGTAAGAAGAATAATAAGTAATGATAGAAAAAATGGATGCACACTTACCCTCAAATTAAAATATCGCCGATCTTTTGAAATAAAGTCGTAATTTTTAATGGCAAAACAGTGAATGATGGTTTTTTGGTTCGAAACGTTGCATAAATTTAAAGAGATTGGATTTAAAATTAAAATACGAGTTTATTTAGTTTAACTAACCAGAACTAACCAAATATTTCCCCCATTTAAAAAAACAAAGTTGATTATGGTGGCTCAAAGACGAAACGTCAGATCTTAAATTTAATGACTTTTTTATAGAACAGAAAAAATGCCAATGGTAATATGTTATTTGCTTTAAAATAGTTTTTCAAATAAACTAAAAAAGAACTATTTTACAAAATTTCGGTTTTTTCCTGATAACTCCGGAATGGCTGTAAATTTGTAAGTTTTTGAAACGGAATATTGTGCACCTCGAATTTGTAACACCCTGTATATTTGGTTCGTGTCTTAGGAGATATAGGAGATAACCGTTTATTTATTCCTTATAAACAAAAAAGTTTACAAATAGGCCCTTTAAAAAGGCATGGAACAATGTCATAAATTACAAAAACTTAGTATTTTAATCATAACATTAATAATTACTATAATTATTAGAAATAACACTACTTTAAACAAAAAACTTTAAAACCTGATAATTTAATTACCATTAATATTACCATATACTATTAAAAAGACTTACAAGACAATATTTTTTCCCTATTTATCAATCATATTGTCCTTATTTACATCATAAAATTCTCTTATTGTATAAAATGCGTTTTTACTCAAAAACTCTTATGTCACACTTTGTAGATAAAAAATAATTGAAAATCCAGGAAAAAAATTTGGAAACATTGGGAAAGGTCACTGGACATAAAATTAGTTTTTTTACTGTTTTTTGGTAATAGTTAATGTTGTTTATAGTATATGTATTTTTATGGTACATGCTTTCCTGTTTGGCTAAAAAGCTAAAATTAGTTTTTCTCGAATTTATCTTTCATTTCCCAGACTCTTTATATTAAAATAAAAAAGATTATTAAAAACGCATATTTGTTTTAGGATCCACCATTATTTTTGTAATGATGCGATTCAACATCAAAATAGCCCTAATATTTTTAATCTCAATCTCCATTTTTACAATAGCCGTACTGTACTCGATATGTAACAGAGAAATTGCCAATTCACAAAATCCAAATATGTTGAATGGAAAAATGTTTGATTTGCAAGGCTCAGAGGAAATAGACTGTGATATTAATGGAGAGTACATAATCGGATGCAGGAAAGAAGGAGGAGAGGTTTATATTCCTTTTTCTTTTCTACACAGATATTTTGAGATATATGGTAAACTAGCAACATATGATGGCCTGGAGAGATTCGAGTGGTCACATAGTTACAGCAAAGTCTATCATCCAAAATCTAAGTATGATCCCAGAGGAGTGTACATGTACTTTGAGAACTATAATGTAGAAGTGAGAGATAGAGTAAAATGTGTTAGCGCTACAGAAGGTGTTCCTGTGTCTACGCAATGGGAAAGTCAAGGGTATTACTACCCGACGCAAATAGCTCAGTTTGGTTTGTCGCATTATTCTAAAAATTTAACGGAACCTGAGCCCAGGAGAAAAGTTTTGGAGGACGGCGAAAGGAATTAGCAAAATGGTTAGTATTTACTTCACTTGAAGAGCGTTTATTCAAAAATTAACATGTATGTTAACATACATAACAAAATAATATGTCCAATTACAATTATTAAAAAAATATCGCAAAAAACGTCTTAGGATTGAAACTCTTAAAACTAAAATTCTAAATGTGTTAAATTATAACTTTTTGTGGAGCTAGAAATATATTTTATAGTACTTAATTTTCTTTATTATTATTTTTTTATTAAAAAAATGTACTTGTCTACTTTTGTTTGAACTTTAAATGTTTTATTTTGTGTTTTTACGATGTAAGAGTCTTTATCGCTTCAAAACTGTTTAATTTAGGTTATGTTAAATCAATATAATAGTAATAATTTAGATAACAAAACGGAAGTATATGAGAAAAAAGTAACAATACAGGATAAGTTTTTCGATGTTTATGAAATTAAATGAAATGAAATTTATTAGCCATAGGACTGATAAACAGTATCGATGTCGTCAATTAATTTTTTTAGTACAAACAGGGCCGTATTAACTGTTTGAGGCGCCCTAGGCTAGAATTCACCTATTTTCCACCAAAAAATTTTTGAAGAGAAAAAAAAGGTCCTTTCCTCCCTTTTACGCCTATTTCTTTATTGGCACCTTTTTCACAGGGAAATTAGTCACCACTCAACCTAAACTTTTTTATTTATTTAAAACCTCCCTGTCTACCTACTAGCCTAGCGCCTATTACTCCCCTGTCTGGCGCCTATTTTTTCATGGCGCCCTAGGCTGTAGCCTAGTCAGCCTAATGGATAATATGGCCCTGAGTACAAAGATCTCAAAAACCGCTGCAGCTACAGCGATGATTAAGTGAGTAAAGAACTATACTTTTTAGAGCTTAGTTTAAATATAATTCCTCTGTCGCTCAGTTAATATTCGGAGTAGAAAAAAGAGTTATTTTTACATGATTAGGTGTTATAGAGGCAAGGGCCAAATGTTGAATTTTGATAAAAATTTTCGTACACCCTGTGGAATAACATCACAATTTTTTAAGTAAATATTTTGGTTTTAAAGTCGCACTTTTTCTTAACATTTCTAACATATATCAGTATCTCTATTTTAAAAAGAAGTTACAATTTTTTAAAAAAGTATATGAACTTTGTGTACCGGGTGTCAAGTTATAATTTTATAGCTCCTTTAAAATTTTTATTTTTAATGATAAAAAATAATTAAAAATATTAGTTTGCTCTGTAAATTTTGTTTCCAAATCAGTAATCAGATTTTTGTTATCTCTTAAGATATAGAGAGTACGCAAAAAGTATGATTTAAAAAACACCCTGTATGTTATATCACCAGTAAAGATATTTTTCAAAGACCTTTAAAAATACTACCTTTGGCTCTTCCCTGTATAACACCTTATACCATAAAACTTTTTGCAATTTCCATATTAAATATTAATCTTGGTGGAAGGAGCTACAACTGGGCCAAAAGATAATTGAAATCGGTAAAAAAACAAAAAGTTATTTAGAATTGAATTTGAACAAAATTTTGTTTGTCCGGTTTTTTTGTCCAGTAGTGTATTTAGATGGTGTTAGTTTTGTGTAAGCTTATTTTGTAACGGTGGGATAAGTAAAAAGCAAATTATTTTTCTTAAGGTAGAATTAAAAGTACTAGGAATATTTTACAAAAGAATAGGAAACCCTAAATTTTTAAAACATTATCTGCTATTGTAAGCTATTTTAATACTTGTTATATTTAAAAATATACATAATAATTGGTAATTTATTCATTAATTTGCTTAAAACCATTTTTTAGGTAGATGTTTTTAAAATATTTTTATTTTTAAGGTAATAAGCATTTTCATTGGTTTAGTTTACGACATTTTTAATAATGTGTGTAACGTTAGTAAGTAGTAATAAAAATTAATAATGTTATTGTTTTAAGTAAATATGAATATTTATCAACACAAAAACAATACCATTAATATTTATTAATGTTTAGTTTACAAATACTGTTATCAAATTATAACGTTTATGTAATATTTTAATTATTAACACTTACTAAAATAATATTTACAATTTATCCAGGACGTAATAACTAAATTATTTATAATAATATTTAGTACCATTGACGTAGGTTAGTTTTTAATTTATTTTTAGCTTTGATAAAAAAATATTTACTTTTAACAGTTGTAAGTAGGACTAACTTATTAAAAATAGAATTCAGTTGGTATTTTTGTACGCAACCCCACTTAAAGTTGGAAGTGTAATTTCAGGGAAAATGTTATTAGTTTTGTTCATAAGACAAAATTTCCAACCAATTTCCAGTTTTCTTAAGCGCATGCTTGATTGGAAATAGTATTCTGATTAGTTTGAAATTTTTAACTCTGCGAATGAGATGACTAGAAATGCCAACTGGACCTAGGGTTGCCAACCCTCCCGATTTGGGCAGGAGTCTCCCGCTTTTCTGAAATGTCTCCCGCCTCCCGACAAAATAGTAAAAACTCCCGCTTTTCAAACATTACCTACTACCAGATTAAAATTTAAAAAAATTAAATAAAAAAAGTCACTATACTATGTAATAATTTATTATAAACATCTGACAACAGCGCTTCCGGTAAATCACCGGCGCGGACACATCAGTGATCGGTTTCAAAAACAAAACCACGTGTTTTTTAATTTATCGCATACTAGAGGGATATTTTTTAATTCTTCTGACTTACACATCAATTTTAGGCGAAGAACCAATTCTAAAACGGTATTTACCAATCGGTTATGTTGACGTTTAAACAATGTATTATATGTCAAAGTCACCAATTATTACCGCGGTTATAATTGGTTGAACGCCTAAAATTGCTGACAGCTGCGAACAAGCTTGTCTAACAGATGACGTCATTATAATGTGAATCGAAAAATATAAGCGCTTACCGCCAATGACAAATGATATAAAAAAATAATCATCAATTTTAGGCGTTCAACCAATTATAACCGCGGTAATAATTAGTGACAACTTTGACGTATAATACATTGTTTCAACGTCAACATAGTCGATTGGTATGTTGGTATACCGTTTTAGAATTGGTTCTTCGCCTAAAATTGATGAATATAACCTAAAAAATGGTAACTACAGTTTTATAACAAAAATGCGCAATATCTTCAATTGCAGTTAAATTAATCCTTAACATGGTTTTTTACACAGACCAACGACATAGACTATTATTATTAGTATACATTTAGTCAATTATGTTTGACTCCTAACCTCAAATTCGGCTATATTTCCCCCTCTTTGTTTTTCAACCTGTTAGACGTACAGTGGTTATAGACATCTTCCAAGGCCGTTAACAATTGCTGTGGGCTGCTGTAAGACTGACGTCATTGGTTTGTGAAAAAATGAAAGTGCTTACAGCTGCTGTAAGCAGCTAACAAAGAAAATATACCTTAGCTTTAATATGCAGCGGCGCGGCGAGGGTATTATTCCCGGCAGAGTTTGGTATTGTTCGCGGATATAGAAAAGTAATAAAATTTCTTAATTTACGGTGAAATGGCGAATGCGCCGGAAAAAATCTCCGTTATTTTTAAACTCCGTGGCAATGACCTCCCGCTTTTGGTTTTCTAAAAAATGGCAACCCTAACTGGACCCACGCCACCTAGCCAAAATTTTAAAAAGATGTGAAATTTAGTTTTTGCACAGCAACAACAGCTTAATTTTAAACAAAATTTTGTAAAAATACTTTTTAAAACGTTTTTAAAGCAGCCACAAATTATAATAACTACTGAAACGAAAGACTAAAAACACACTACGCTGACTTAACTGTTCAAATTGTAAACGAATACAAACATGTAAAATCATCGTAAAATCTAATAAAATTATAAAACACAAAAGTAATGGCCATTTCGCATGCATCCAATTAAAAATTTCTCTAAAATCAGCGAATTATTTTGACGGTTGGAAATTAGTTCACAACGAACGTCTGACGGTTTCTGATAGTTTCTGACTGCTCTACGAACAAACCTATTATGTAAGCGTAAGAAAAAACTGCATAATAATAGTAGTAGGGGAACCCACGATGCTAAATGGGGATTTACTCTAGCGTCATAGAGACCTATTGGGTTGCAAAGCTTAAATGATAAGAATAAAAAAATGTAATATAATGTATACCTTTTTATCGGTGGGCTATAGACTTTTAAATATGTCAAAAAACTACTATTATTTATTCGGCTTGTGGAAATCGTTCGGGTCGTATCGGATTATATATTTTTCGATATTTTTCGTTATCCCTAAATTATTTTCTTCTCTCTTTCTTCTAAATAAAAAAATAGCCACGTTTAAAAATGTTAAACTGACATTTTTTTTGTAGCCCTCTGTTTTCTTTACGTCATCGTCACTCTCAAATTTTCAGATTAGTGGAATATACACTATTTAGCATGTAATTAACTTACCCTATCTTAGTCTGATGCACTTGACAATTTCTGATGGATATATTTTTGTTTTTTATGATCGGCCCTGTATACGGGGCTCATATTTGGTGGAGGTACTTAACCGGGTACAAAGTATTCTCTGGTATATAAATCTGCCGCGCTGTAGTAATTCCCGAAATCCCCTCTTGAGCTCCCCTACCATAGGATGACCACCAAACAAAAAGTTTTTAAAAATTGAATTAAGAAAAATTTTCTTATGAAGTATCATACAATATAAGCAAAACGCTTTTAGCATAATATGTGTTTCTTTATTTTATTAACAAAATATAAATAAATTTAGAAATATAAAGGGCGTCCCAATAATTTTTTGAGAATAAACATAAATCGAAAACATGTCATTTTTTTTTAAACAATGTTGGCTAAATGTCTCACTAGGCATGCATTCGGCTATACTACTCGCCTAACTTATTAAGACACCCTTTAGCTTAAAAACATAAAAATTTGATTTTCTGTTTTATGCAGTAGACCCGTTTTTAATATAATTTAAAAAAGTGTTCCACAATCACGCTAAACTTATTTTATATAACATTGTTAGGATTGTACCGATATCAGCAAAACTAGAAAGACATTTCGACAATGATTTAAACACGAAAATAGTAGAATTTAAAACCAGTGAAAACTATAATGAAGGCATAAAGCTGAAAATGGACCATGTTTTGGATTTTGTTATGCGAATTGATCTTATGTTAAATGGAAACAGCAGTTTGACAGTTGTTTTACAAAATAGAGAAACTAAGGATGCATATTTTTTGCATTATATAACTAGTGATGTACTTATCACAATTCAGGTAAGATAATTTTAGATTAGAATATATATAGAGTGTTTTTAAACTATGGTGCAAAGTGCTATGTTAATGCTATCATAAGGAAAAAATGTTATGTAAACATGGATCCGCTAATTTTTGGTTCTCAAGATACAAGGTGCTAAACTTTTCATTTTGTAAATACATATCTTAAATATTCTTTACCCAAATTTTTTGTTTTTGTGTTTAGTTATAAATTTAGCACTCACCTAATTAAATTTATTAAGTCCAGTGGTGTCACGAGCAGCTCCTGAACGAATATTTCTAACAAAAAAAAAAAGGTACGCCACTAACTGTGGAAATGTGTGTAAGCAAATTAAAATATAGCTCATGTGTCTTCTAAATCATTTTGGTATCTTGCTTCAGTTAAAAAATACCTAATGGCATATTCCTAAACCATAAAAGATTTATTGGAGGATTTTTGAAACTAACAGTAATTTTAATTTGCATGGTAAATCTTATTTTGTTGGAAACAGATTTTAGCGCAAACTTGTTAAAATATTTTAAGATTTACTAAAATAATTGAAGGGTTGTTTTATGAAAACAAGCAATGTCATTTAATTCTAATATGGTGACAACGTCAAGTTCTTTTCCAATTCCAAAAACTAATGCTTATTAAATCTTCAAATATCTCTCTAAATACGCAAAATACACATATATTACGAACATATTACAAAAACATACATATACAGGGTGTCCGGTAAGTCAACGATAATACTGAAGGGGCTGATAGAACAGCCCATAAGCATCCAAAAATGACCTTAGTAAAAAATCGTTGGTTTTTAAGATATTGACACTTAAAATTCGCCAAAATCGTCCCCTTAGATCCGATTTTTGATTGTCACTCTTAAAGAAATAAATATTTTTAATTTTAATTTCAGTGTTGTAGCACTAAATAGCCATTTCATTAATTAAAGACCAACAATTAACTAAAAGTTACCTCCGAAAAATCTTCAGTGTGGCCACGGATGAAGTTAACTATACCTGTAACTTTTTAATAACTGATATTTTGAAAAAAGTCATTCTTTATAGTAGTAGAGAGTTACCCATATATGTAGAGTAGATATAATAAAGTTTATTTTTATATCCTAAAAATATTAAAACTTGATATTGGTTGTTTTTGAAAAAACAACCTTATATTTAATTTGGTATTTTAATATAATATTGGTATATATATATATATATATATATATATATATATATATATATATATATATATATATATATATATATATGCTCAAGAAAATTACTTTCATATATATATATATATATATATATATATATATATATATATATATATATATATATATAATAGGGTATTTTAATTGATCCAGGTTAACTACGAAGTATAAATATAAGGAATTTGTTAAGTAGACGGAAAAACCCTAATTTCAATTTTTAGGATAATAATATATATCATGGAATTGGATCAATATCAGAATGGAAAAAAGCTTACAAGAGACCTTATAGTAGATTTGCAAAAAGGACTAAATTACGCTAGCAAAGACAAATCTAGACATAAAATTCCCCGATCAAAGTTAAAAATTATTAGTATAACATTAAGGTGTGTAATATCAAAAGTATATCACAAGTTAGGTTATACAGTGACCGCCAGAAATGTTGAACCATATGGAAACCTTTTTTACACCAAAACTCACAAAACACTGATCAAAATTTAAATAACTCATAAATTATACGAAGTAGGTGCAGACTTTCAAAAATGTGTTTAGGTTATAGAATTTTAGAGAGTTAGGATCATTTAATTTAGTTTGTTAATTTATTTAAATAATTTACCTTAATTTTTCCAAGTTCTTTCATCACTTTCGAAGGTTTCCGAAAACGCCCGAATTATCCATTAATAACTTTTATGCCATCATGTACTATGGAATTTTCACGATATTTCTCGAATATTCTAGATCATTCTTTACTCTTCCACCATACTATAAAAGCGCGACGGGAAACCTCCGATTAGTCAGTATAAATTCGACTTTTGTGTTGTAAACTTCGAGACATTGACAAGAGTAGATTTTGTCGTTGTTGTAACCATAGTTACGTTCCATTGTTAATAAAGGTATAAAAACGAAGACACGTGTTTTTATACGAGGTGTTTTGGAACATTTGGTGTCAGAAGCGGAACGAGGTTACCCAAGGAAGCCGAAGTGGTAAGAAGAGTGAATGCCAGTTGAGACAAGACGAAGACAGCAAGCAGTTATGGAGGAGTTAAGTGCACTAATTAAACAAATGATGGAAAAACAAGAATCCCTGAAAGAAGACCTAAAGAAAGAAATGCAGACAAGCCAAGAAGCCATGAAAGAAGACCTAAAGAAGGAAATGCAGACAAGCCAAGAAGCCATGAAAGAAGACCTAAAGAAGGAAATGCAGACGAGTCAAGAATCCCTAAAAGAAGATCTAAAAGCAATGAAGACCGGCCAAGAAAACCTGAAAGAAGACATGAAAATCAGTCAAGAATCCCTGAAAGAAGAAATGAAGAAGGAAACTGAACTAGTCAAGAAGAAACCAGACAACAAATAGAGAAAATCCAAAAAGACCTTAAACGGAGCCAAGCGGAGATGAAACAAGAACTAAAAGAGAAGATGGTAAAAATCAGAGAAAATCTAAAAGGAGAATTTTATCAATGCCAAGATGAGATGAGAAAGGAAATGTTGCTTGAATTAAAGCTTACAAAAGAAGATGTCAAAGAAGATATAGAAGAAATACAACAGAGTGTGCAGTTAGTTCAAGGTCAAATGCAACAAGAAGTGCAACAATTACACCGACAAATTCAAAATATAGCCAGTACAGGTGTCGTTCCAGGATGTGGTACTCCAGCAACTGTTATGAAACCACCAACTTTTGATGGAAAGGTACCGTGGGTTACGTACCTTAGACAATTTGAAGCTGCTGCGAACGGCAATAATTGAGTTTACCAGAAAAGGCACGCGCATTAGTGCTATGCTCTACGAGGTGAAGCCATGGAGGTATTAAGAAATATTCCTGAAGAGAAACAAAGCGACTATCAATCAATTGTAATGTTCCTAGAAATGAGATATGGCGAGACACATTTGCAGGAAGTTTATATCGCGCAGCTGCAGGGACGAAGACAAAAATATAACGAAAGCCTTCAGGAATACGAAGCTGACATCGTACGTTTGATTAATCTGACATATCCAACATACCCAGAAGAAATAAAACAAGAACTAGCCGTGGGTAGTTTCATTGAAGGTCTACGCGATCCAGACATGAATCAGGCTTTAAGAATGGCCAGATTGAAGAAAATATCAGAAGCTCTTGCCTACGCGCTTCAGTTCGAAACAGCCAAACAAACGTCTAGGAGTCAGACAAGAATAAGAAGAATAAACTTTGTACCAGAAGAAGACAATTCAAATAAAGATTTTGCAAGAGTAATGAAGGAGTTGCAAGAAATTTTCCTTAAGAAGCAAACAGAAGAAGACAACAGTATGACATTTAGAAGAAGAAATACTATCCGCTGTTGGAAGTGTGGTAAAGAGGGGCATCTACAGAGAAATTGTACCAGATTCAATGCCCCTACTAGTAGTCCGGAAAACTCCCAGTAGTCAGCTTCAAGGGGCGAAAGCTGGCTAGGTGCTACCAAGCCCCACCAACAACAACTATTAGAGTATCCCGGCTGCAGAACAATGGCTCCAGCTTGGTAGTACCTGGAAATGTATGCGGTCGGGAATGTGAGATGGTACTAGATACTGGTTCTACACATACCATCGTGAAGCCGAACATCGTAGCTCATTGTAAAATATTCCGCCCTGAGAAGAATTACATCTTGGAAACTGCTAATGGAGAAGTTTTACCAATAAAAGGCATACATGAAGCCAGAATAACCCTAGGGACAACAACATTCATACAAGTCGTGTTTGTTGCCGACATCATGGACGAAGTTATTCTTGGCCTAGACATTATGGAAAATCAGAAGTTTATACTAGACCTTCCACAACGGGTACTACGAACCAATAAAGAAGAGATTGTAATGAGACTACCACGAAGCAGTGAAACATCGATTCGAGAAGTAGTCCTCACGGAAGATGTTATTCTACCGCCAAACTCAGAAAGCATCATACAAGCAAGGTTTGAAGATTCAGAAGAAGGTGAAATCGTGTTAGTCGAACCATTAGAAAATTGTCCCTTATACGCTAAAGGAATTCTACCAGCAAGAACTCTGGCGCAAACCAAAGAAAATATGGTATTTGTCAGAATGATGAACCTGAAAGATTTCCTCAACAGGTCAAAATGGGTGACAAAGTCGGTACCTGTCAACCTGCTGCTATGATAGTTACCTATCCCTGTACCACACCTGCAGGAGTCTCCACACGTAAACTACCTGATGCTCTACAAGACCTGTTGATTTCATCAAAATCCTTGTTAGACCCAGTCCAAGTATCTATGCTGGAAGAACTTTTAAGAAGAAATCAAGATGTTTTCTCTTATCCGAAAAAGATTTGGGTAAAACCAGTGTAGTTCAACATCGAATAAACACTGGAGACGCATCACCGATAAAACAACCACCCAGAAGAATTCCTTTAGCCAAGAAAGAAGAAGTTGAAA
Source organism: Listronotus bonariensis (assembly GCA_014170235.1). Classification (NCBI taxonomy): domain Eukaryota; kingdom Metazoa; phylum Arthropoda; class Insecta; order Coleoptera; family Curculionidae; genus Listronotus; species Listronotus bonariensis. The sequence goes on from JACEGR010000402.1 coordinate 115,741, forward strand.
AGTTACTTGAGGACATGCAAAATCAAGGCATCATAGAACCATCCCAGAGCCCATGGTCATCTCCTGTAGTCCTAGTCAAGAAGAAAGATGGTTCCACCAGATTTTGTGTTGACTTCAGAAGACTGAATGACGTCACGAAGAAAGACAGTTTTCCACTACCAAGGATAGACGATACCCTAGATACACTCACCGGATCAAAATGGTTTTCGACATTAGATTTAAAAAGTGGCTATTGGCAAGTAGAACTTCATCCGGAAGACAAGGAAAAATCTGCTTTTTCAACTGGAAACGGACTGTGGCAGTTTAATGTTATGCCATTTGGTTTATGCAATGCCCCCGCTACTTTTGAACGTTTGATGGAGTTGACGTTACGGGGACTAACTTGGAAAACCTGCTTAGTATATCTAGATGACATTATAATTCTTGAAAACATTTGACGACCACTTGAAAAATGTTGAAGAAGTTTTTCAGAAGCTTAGATCCGCCCAGCTGAAGCTTAGTCCAAAGAAATGTCACCTTTTCCAGAAAGAAGTAAAGTACCTAGGGCATATAATTACCGAAGAAGGAGTAAAAACTGATCCAGAGAAGACTGAAGCTATCCAGAACTGGCCTGTACCAAAGAACAAGCATGAAATTAGAAGTTTTCTGGGATTGTGTACCTATTACAGACGGTTCATACATGGGTTTGCCGATATTGCAAGACCATTACATCGTCTTACGGAAAACAACAACAGCTACGAATGGACTGAAGATTGTCAAGCAGCTTTTGTACACCTAAAGAAAGCCCTGTGCAATCCCCCGGTGTTGTCCTATCCACAACCAAATCAAACATTTATTGTGGACACTGATGCGAGCAACACTGCTATTGGTGGAATTTTGTCACAGATTCAAGATGGCCAAGAAAAAGTTATAGCCTATTTTAGCAAAGTTCTGTCCAAACCTGAAAGAAATTATTGTGTCACTAGAAAAGAACTTTTAGCTATTGTCAAATCTTTGGAGCATTTTCATAAATACCTGTATGGCCAGAAATTCCACCTAAGAACGGATCATGCATCACTTAAATGGTTGCTTCAGTTCAAGAACCCTGAAGGTCAGATAGCCCGATGGCTGCAACGTATTCAAGAATACGACTTTAAAATCGAACATCGAAAAGGACTGAACCATAAGAATGCTGACGCTCTATCAAGACGACCCTGCCCGGACGAATGCAAACACTGCAGCAGACGAGAAGAGCAAGAAGATCCCGATGAATTCCACTGCCGAAGAACACGCATCCAGTGCTCTCAAGAATGGGACCCTAAGATCTTGGCAAAAGAACAACTAGAAGATCCAGATTTTGGAGACATTGTCAAACTTAAGACAGAAAATGTGAAAAGGCCACCATATCAGCAAATAGCTTCAAAGTCTCCAAGACATAAAGGGTACTGGGCCATATGGGACTCTTTGATTATTAAAGATGGCCTATTACAAAGGGTCTGGGAAAGTTCTGACGGCAAAATCCATAAACATCAGATAATCCTACCAACCAAAAGGATTCCTGAAGTATTGCAAGCCTTGCATAATGGTGTAGGAGGTGGCCATTTCGGAGTTATGAAGACTCTTGAAAAGGTTCGAGAAAGGTTCTACTGGCTGGGAAGCCGTGCAGACGTAAAAGACTGGTGCAGAAGGTGTAAGGACTGCGCTTCCAGCAAGGGACCCAAAACACGAAGCCATGGCAAGATGAAGCAATACAATGTAGGGGCACCTTTTGAAAGAATTGCCATAGACATAGCAGGGCCATTTCCAGTTAGTAAATCAGGGAATCGCTATATATTGGTAGCGATGGATTACTTCAGTAAATGGCCAGAAGTCTACCCAATCCCAAATCAAGAAGCTATCACTGTTGCCGATGTATTATTTCAACAATGGATTTGTCGCTATGGAGTTCCTAGAGAAATACATTCCGATCAAGGCAGAAACTTTGAGTCCGATCTTTTCAAGAACCTTTGTAATCTCCTGGGAATCCATAAAACAAGAACAACACCTCTTCATCCCCAGTCCGATGGTATGGTAGAGCGGTTTAACAGAACACTTGATAACTACCTGAAAATTAAAGTAAATGACCAACAAAGTGACTGGGATAACTGTATACAGCCGTTTTTATTAGCATACCGCTCCGCAATTCACGAAACTACTGGCGAAACACCTGCTAAAGTCATTTTCGGAGCGGAAATATGCCTTCCAGTTGACTTGCTTACAGGACGACCTTCCACCAATGAAGAACCAGCAGAAGACTATGTAAGTCAACTAAGTAAACAGCTACAGAGGATACATGAAGAGGTGCGTACCAAGTTACAAAAAGGAAGTGACCGTATGAAATCCCGCTATGACTTGAAAGCTAACCATCAGGGATTTGTCGTCGGTGAAAAAGTTTGGTTATACAATCCAAGAAGAACCAAGGGGCGTTCACCGAAACTACAGAAGTCATGGGAGGGACCATATAAAGTGGTGACACGGCTTAATGATCTGGTGTACCGTATACAGAAGAGTCCACAGGCAAAGATGAAAGTAGTACATCTAGAAAGGCTAAGCCGTTATCAAGACAGTGAAGATACTTGATCGAGACGATCAAAACTTGGAAGGGGGCAATGTTACAGACTTTCAAAATGTGTTTAGGTTATAGAATTTTAGAGAGTTAGGATCATTTAATTTAGTTTGTTAATTTATTTAAATAATTTACCTTAATTTTTCCAAGTTCTTTCATCACTTTCGAAGGTTTCCGAAAACGCCCGAATTATCCATTAATAACTTTTATGCCATCATGTACTATGGAATTTTCACGATATTTCTCGAATATTCTAGATCATTCTTTACTCTTCCACCATACTATAAAAGGGCGACGGGAAACCTCGGATTAGTCAGTATAAATTGACTTTTGTGTTGTAAACTTCGAGACATTGACAAGAGTAGATTTTGTCGTTGTTGTAACCATAGTTACGTTCCATTGTTAATAAAGGTATAAAAACGAAGACACGTGTTTTTATACGAATTAAATGTTATGTCATATTAGCGCCCCCTAATTAAAAAAAATAACTTTTTCAACTTACCCCGTATAGAGATTAGTTAGAACTACAATCATTGCCGTAAATTATCCTTATTGCCTTTAAATTTCAAAAAACGTCAAGCGATGCTATTCTTAAAGGATGTAACTTCAAAAAACAAAAGTAAATTTTTGATTTTTAGTGGTTCAATAAGGCTAAAATTTAAAAGTCCCTTTAAATTAGTGTTCTACATCATTTTTGCATTAAAAACGTCTTCACATTTTTTCCTTTTTTATTTGGATTAATTCTAAAATAATTTTTTAAGCTTGTATAACTTTTTCTTCTATTATCATAATCACAATAAAGTTAAATTTACGAACGTGGTAATAAAAAATCATAAAAATACATTTATATTTTTGGAAAGCAAAGACGTTTTTTATAAGGCAAAAACAATGAGAAACATTAATCTAAAGGGACTTTTAAATTTAAACCTTATTGAACCACAAAAAAGAAAAATTTTACTTTAGTTTTTTAAAGTGATCTAAATGTACTTAAATGCTTTAAGCATAACAAAGCTCAGACATTGTTTAAAATTTAAGGGCAATAAGAATAATTTACGGCAGTTAAGTTAGTTCCATCTAATATCTAATCTATACGGGTAAGTTGGAAAAGTAAGTTTTCTTTATAATCTTTTTATTGGAAACTCTACTTTTAAATTATGACATAACTTTTAATTCTAAACAAACTTTCCAAATATTTTTTTCCAAGTTTAAAAATAAAGGTAGTTTTTTCTTGTGTCATATTTGTTAGTTTGCATCTACCTCGTATACTCTATGAATTATTTAAATTTTAATTAGTGTTTTGTTAGTTTCGGTTTATGCAGCCATCTTTACCAAGAATAAAATTTGTGAAAAATTAAAAATTAAAAAGTTTTCGATATGGTTCAACATTTCTGGGGGTCACTGTCTAAAACATGTTCAACATTTCTGATAAAATATTTTAGGGGTTCTGGAGCAATAGATAACTTGACACTTTCTTCATCAGAACATATTCAACAATTCTATGATGCTGCAGAATGGTTTGTTAAGTATCAAGACTCCGAAACTGGTGGATGGTCGATACCTGTAAAGAGAAAAGTAGCACCTGGATTTTTTGCTTTGGAAGCAGGTTTGTCTTCGTTTAGGCTAATAGTTTGAAATGACCGTATTTGGGAAACGAATAAAATTGCTAAAGGATTATAAGATTAAATCGAGAAAATTTAGAAAGGTAGATTAAAGATTAAGTAATACTAAATTAGGTCCTGGATGACCTAATTGATTATTAATTTTGTGTAAAAAAGTATTGGATAGGTATCTGTTTGCTAATGAAGATCAAAAGTATTTTTTATTTGCAAAAAATATAATATTTGCTAAAAGTATTAGTTTGGTAGGAAAAATTACGATTTCAATTTAAAGTTTTAAATATCCGCTAAACGTCACCAATAAACAGGGGTGCGTTTCTCTTTACAAAAGCTATTAGCAAGCGGTAAAAAATTTAGTAGTAGTATGCTCCAAAGATATGTTAAATACAATCTTAAATGTGTGATATTGAACGCACTCTCTATTCGTGACGTCATTCCCTTTGATTGGTGTTGTCGGATTAATGGCGGGCTTTTTATTTTATAGATTTATTTTATGAAGAAAAAACAAGATTTTTTAAGCTAACGTTTATCACACGTTGACGTTATGTCACTCATTTTGGATTAAATTAAAATTTACTAAAGTTATGTGATAAATATGTGTTATGTCTTTTCAGTAATAAAGTGTATTTGAGTTTACCTTTGTTTTTAGCACGTTTTTTGTTCCATCTAAGTTGTTTTTGCAGCAAGATATTTTTTTATAATTTTTCGAGAAAATGGATAAATCTTTTTTAAAAATAGGAAAATTAACCTCCTTACTTACTAATGATCTGACTGTTAAAGTTCTTAACAGCGAAAACAACCTGACAAATGATAAGAATGTTTATTCAACTAATAAAAGCTAGCCAGATATAGTAAATAAAGGAAACCTTTGAACAAGCTATTAGGCTAGGTGTTGGTAAATTGGTTCCCAATTAGAAAAGTGTTTGCTGTGACTTGTGTGTTGCGTATTTAAATAAACAGTTGAGTTGCATTTTAGCCAAGGGTCCCAAAATAATTGTGAGTAAAAGAGAAAAACAGTTCTGATTAGTTCAATAAACAAATTTATGAACACTCACACAAATCATGTTTTAGTACTTATTTGATATTGGTTCCTATTCTGAGGTGGTCAGCGAAACTGATTTGGAAACCAATTTACATGTGCCAGTTAAACTAGCTATCAGTCCGATAAATACCTATCAAAAATTGGTAAATAAAGGCCGTAAATGTTTACTTTACATTTTTATATTTATGTAATTTTTGTAAAATAAGAAATGCCAGTAACCAAGGATCAACGTGACCGAACAGTTTTCTAAGAAATAAACCCCTGAATTTTAAATATATTTTTTCCACAATTATTTAATAAATCTAAATTTCTTGAGAACTGTTGACTTTAGGTATAGGACATAGTACATCTAACATGGTGAGAATTCGGTGCTGAATTCAAAAATAATCGCCGCTTATTTTTTGGATATAATGTACTAAAATTTACCATGATTAAACCGCAGACAAAAGTAAAGATCGACGTGCTTGAGCGTTATTTCAAAGAACAAAATATAGTACAGGCAATGGGGAGCCATTTACTCTTGTCCATAATGCATAATTTGACAGGAGTTACTTTTTGTTACAGATAGGTGCAGTGTGACGTAATGAACCTAAAAACACAAAATACTTACAAATATGGCGAACGGAAGTGCCGCTATTTTGCGAAAAACCGTTTGGGCATGTATCTTCGTAACTGTACGCTTGAGGCCCCCAATTATAAGGACATTTATTATAGGTAATTAAATTTCCTATCTTTTTTGTTAATTGACTTTTTACCGGTATCTCTTCTAATAATTGTTTAAACCATAAATTAATAATGACTAAACTTTTAAAGTGACAAATTTTCTACAACTTTTATTTTAAAGTTTAGTTTATAGCACCCTTTCGAAAAACAAATTGGAGTCGTATAGCGGGATGAGGGCATTGCGGACTTGTAGAGGTCCTGACGGCCTGATGGTTGTTCCTTCGCCTTTCCTTCTAGTCAATATAGTTAGTAAATGTTTTTGGTGTTGTAAAATATTAGGTCCATGTAACTGAACAGTTTTGTAATGTGTTTTTTTTAATTATAGGCCCTTGATAAAGTGGAAATTTAGCCACGAAACGTTGGGATAAATACAATAGTTGTTTTTATTTGCCTGCCCTCATCCCGCTATACGTCTCTAATTTTATTTTAAACTTTTTCCTCTAAAATTAATATATTTGTAGTTATTACGCGGTAATTTCACAAATCCTATAATTGTGCGGTTAAATCCAGTTCGGCCTGAACACGTCATTTAACATTCGGCCAGGTATTACCAGGGTTTCTATTCTCGGATTACGGTATGCATACTTCGTTCTTATTAAACTTGTACTTGGTAGTACAATATTGAATGCATTGTAACTTCGAAAATATTAATTATAGAATAAAAAGTTTAAACTAAAAGTTGTTGAAAATTTATCGATTTAAAATTTTAGTTATAAGCATTGTATTATTCAAACAATTATTAGAAGAGATCGGTAAAAAGGCAACAGTAATAGTCCTATAAATCGTGAACGGTAAGTGAGACGAAAAAAAAATTAAACCAAAAATATAGAAAATAATTGTCTATAATAAAGGTCGCTATAATTATGGGCCTTAAGGGCACGGTTACAAAGATACAGGCTCAAAGATTTTTCGCAAAATGGCGGCACTTCCGTTTGCCATATTTGTAAGTATTTTGTGTTTTTAGGTTCATTACGTCATACTGCACGTGCAGGACAGGCACATTCGTAAAAAGAAACTCCTGCCAAATTTTGCAGGAAAAAATCCTCTTTTTCTTGTACTACTATTTTTAAATGATTTTTTTCCACCTCATGCTGCCACCTCTCGTAAATAATATTGTTTTCTTGGTTTTATTCACTTTACACAAAAATTAAAAACAGCTATATTTTTATAAACCGTTGTGTTTAAGCGATCTTGGTTATTATTTAGATTACATCAGCTCTTTTATTGAAATTTATTGTACATAAATTAATTAATGCAGAGCGGATGATTTTTATGGCCTACTTGGCGAGATTATCTGTATAATAAATTATTTAATAGAGCATCGCCGACGTTAAAGTAATGCTTGATTAATTTCTGTTATGAGAAAATTGATTTATTGTGATATTATATTGGTTTTCATCTTAATATGTATACAGGGATATTCATAGTGAGTGTTCTTTTAAAAGATTTTGGAAACTACTAAATATACAAGTTTTAAATTTGGCATTAGGTTTAAGTGATGTCGATCTTTATATGGAAAATCTCTTACGTTTCTGGTACTTTTTAAAACCTAACTGTTTTAATTTTTTTGTCATCATTTAGAATCTAGTAATTATTAACTACCCTTGTGTTTTGTTTAGGTTGGAATTCTGCAATGGGACAGGGTCATGCAATATCCGTACTAGCACGAGCCTTTTATCATTCTGGTGGGGAGCAAAGATATCTAAATGCAGCTCTAAATGGTCTTAAACCTTTAGGTACGTTTTGTTAAATAATAGCAAAACATTCCTGCTTAGTTTTATAGGGTGTCCAACTATATTTTGATGCATTTTGGTAGCGGGTAACTTTAAAACAAATAAAGATCTCAAGATGCGAGAAAGCCTTAGATCTTTTTAAAGTATTTTTTTATTATTTCATCGACATTTGGTTGTGACATTCTGTTAACACTAAAGCAAAATGGCCGATTTTCCGATAGGAGGATTTGTTATTTTAAATGGAACACCATGTATACTTTTTACAATCTTAAATTTCAATCTTTCGTTTAAAAAAAATGTAACATGAGCGGTTATTAAAAAATATATTTGTTAATCTCTAAAAAATTGACTGCATGGCAATTTTTTGACAATAAAAATTCGCCACATACATGGTTACAGAAGAAAACGTCAACAAAGCGATAATTCAAAAAATAATAGTTGCAGTAATGCTAGATTCCTTTTAAAACTTTTGTTAATGTTTCAAAAACTTTTGTTTATGTTTTAAAACTTTTGTTGATGTTTTGAATAACCTTTGTTGTCGTATTTTTTTCTGTAACCTTGTATGTAGCAGATTTTTACTGTCAAATAATACTCTTAATTGCCATGCAGTCAATTTTTAGAAATCATTTGTTTCAATATTCTTTAAAATAACCATAGCTTATGTTCTATTTATTTAAAGGGAAAAAAATGAATTTTAACCCTTAAACACAGACATCTGATCATTTTAACCGGCGGGGCGTACCGATTGGTCAAGATATCGCATCCCCAACCTTAGCGCTTATGCATTAAGGGGATGCCGTAGCACGTTAAATGAGCTAAAACACGATTCGCTGCCGTTTTTTAAATATTTGTTTGAGAAAAAAGTTGCATATTGAAAAGTTTCTTAAAATGATCCAAAGATTATCGGAAAGTTGGTTATTTTTACGGTTTTGTAATTTTGGGAAATTTAATGTGTTAATTATTACCATTACCAAAAATCAATTAACTTTCCGATAATCTTTGGATCATTTTAAGAAACTTTTCTATTTACAACTTTTCTCAAAACAAATATTTAAAAAACGGCAGCAAATCGCGTTTTAGCTAATTTAACGTGCTACGGCATCCTCTTAATGTAACTTTCTGGCTGTTAGTTTTATGTCACTATCCAAGTCGTGAAAGTGTATGTCTTTAAGCAAGCAAAATATTGTTACGGTTTTCTATACCTTTCTGCTACGTAAGTTCAATAATTCAAACACTTGATAACACTAAAACACCTTATTAAAACCTCTACAGTCCAACTTACACTTTCCTATTTTACGATCTTAATCTGGGGCGTCTCTAGATTTATATACCTAATTTATCTAGTCCATACAATTCCATTTACTTCATACTTCTCAAGACTATTCTATCTATTATCTCGACAAAATACTAGAACCTAACTTATACACTACTGTTATTTAAGGGTGCTACCATGTAACAATTTATTCTCGTCAATCGTAACAATATTAAAGTATGGGACCTGTCAAATTTACTCGGTAGTCTGTTTTTACTAATTTTTGAAAATAAAATTATTGCTTATTCTGCCGTTTTTACATTTATAAATTGTGTGTAAATTTTAATATAAGGCGCGCCAAAAGAAAAAAATATAAAAATTAAGATACCAAAGAGATACTTTGCTAAAATGGGCGCAAGAAGTAGATTCTGATGGCAGAGATATCGAATCAGATGTCAACTATACACCATAGAATCATGACACTGACCTCTAGGTTAAGGAATAAGACAAAGAAAATAAAGATTCAACTGAAAAGTCAAAAGCATTTTTCACTGGCAGTTTCTTTAATGGTCAAAATCGCTACAAATGGTCAAAGGGTCTTCAGTTCATAAGAAAGAATACCTTTACCTTGCAACTTGTCCCCATAGTTGCAACATAGCAGGACTGAAATTCTTATAAACTATATTTTTGTTATTTGTTATAAAGTTATTCGCTATCAACATGGGTAATAATATTTTCCGAACCCCGTGGTTAAATCACATTTTAAAGGTAAAAACGTTACGTGCTTGTTTTAGAGTGTCAAGTGCTGATGGAGGAGTATTGGCGACCTTTCTAAATAAGTACCATTGGTACGAGGAATACCCTACTAAACCAGCGTCATTTGTACTCAATGGATTTATCTATTCCTTATTGGGTCTGTATGATTTAATAAATATTGCTCCAGTGGGACAGGCACAAGTAAGTAATTAAGTAAATCAATCACCAACCTAAGTATGACTAATCTGCGTAAATCATAATAATCCCCTACTTGGGCACTGCGCAGTACTGTTGTTGGCATGCGCAGTAAAAATTGCAGACTACCGGTTAACAAACAACACAACCGGGTTAAACATTTTGTATAGGTTTCATCTATAAAGAAAAGATACAAAGTAATTTTGTTTCTTGAATATACTCATTTAAATATTTTATTTTGAGTTTATATTCGTATTCCATAGAAGCCCCTAAAATGTAAAACACTTTATTTTTAAGCTATGAGGACCCTCTTTGACTTAACCTTACAACTGCACGGTATTTTTGCATTATTACCTTCCTTCTTAGCACTAATTTGACACAACAAAACTGAATAGTTGCTATTTTATCATAAAACCAATTAGTTTTGGTGTAACTAGTTTGAGGAATAATCTTCATTTATAAACTGATATTTCGCCCCCGCTGCCGTAGCAGTTTTCGTTTAGTTAAACTTCGCGTGTAATGCCATTTGTAAACGCCGTCCCCTCATCTGACTTAACCAAGTTTTCACTTTTGCCGTTAGTCGTTTGCAAACGTTCGTGATCTTAGAAAATTTTATGCTGGTAATTGTTTATTTTTGGGGTTTGCTAAAGTGGCATACAGTATTTAATATTCACCTTTTAAAATCTCGTTTTCTATGATGGATATCTCGAGAACAAAACGTTTCCGAAAGAAAAATGCTTTTGATTCGTGATAAGTGCCCCAAAACCCCCGTATACCAAATTTCGGCCAATCGGAGTAGCCGCAAGTTTCTAGAAAATTACCAAAGAAGCTTTTAAGGGGTTAAAAGAAGTATTAAGTGCCAATTTAGGGGAAAAACTCAAAAATTCCGTGCAAAAAGAAGGGGAAAATATGGTGAATTTAGGTTAGTTCTTAAGTTTGTTGTAAATAATTGCCAACATTTTTTCTATGTGCCCTTAATTTATAAACATAATAATTTATGTATAAAAATAAACTTAGTAAATATTGTTAAAACCTGCCGACGGCATCGATTTTATCCTCATTTTACGATTGGGAATCCCAAATTATCAATCAAATTACGACGAGTGTGGACCCGTCGCGGCTTAAGTAAACGCTTTCAGTGTTGCAAACACTATATTTATTAAAATGCTGCAAATTTTGTCAATGTTACCAACACAATATTGGACTTTAATTAAAAAACACCAAGTTTTATGGGAACTGCACATGTGATTCAAAGGTCTACAACTCTCCCAGTGTGGGGTCAAAAATTCGTGCACAGGTCTATTGAAAATATATGCGGGTCATTTTCTTTTAGCTATCCATTTTATTTTTCAGGTAATTGTTTTTACGCGAAAACCAAGGCCTCGGGCACCATAACCAGGACCAGCGTGAGCGTCGAGCGGCTGATTTAAAATAACAAGTTCTTTGATTCTCGCATAAAGATCAAAGACAGCGCTCTCACATTTTCCGCTCAACTCTGGCCGCTGACGCTCAGTATCGTGTCTGGGGCCTAAGTCAAAATGACTCCTATAAATTAGTCACTTACAAACTTCTTTAGTCGAGTAACTATTTTGTTTTAAGCAGGAAGCTGAATTTCTTTACAATGAAGGCATGACAACTCTAAAGAACATGCTTCTCCTCTTCGACATGGGCAGCGTAACCTCCTATGACCTTCGACATTTTACTTTGGGCGTGGCTCCTAACCTAGCCAGGTGGGACTACCACGCCACCCACGTCAATCAGCTGTTGTTACTAAGCACCATTGAAAGTGAACCACTGTTTAAGACAACTGCCGAGAGGTGGATTGGATATATGAACGGTAAGAGGGCTGATCACAATTAGAAAGTTTCGAATAAAATCGAATTTCGGAATTTGTTATCGTCAGGTTGATGAGGCTATCGGGGTGATGATTGAGTATAAAAGAAGTTAAAGTGTTAAAAATTTGTAGTTTTTATTCTTAAAGTATTATTTTATTTTTATTAATCATATTTTGGGCGGAGAAAAATATGTAGGGCAACATAAACGTTTTATCCCTTCTCTAAGAACGAATAACTATATGCTGTATAAGAAAACTTTTTATGCCATTTCGTCGTCTACACAGTTTAGCGGATTTTGGACTTAAACTATGAATTTATACAGTGACCGGCAATCAGTCCGCAAGTATTTTTTTTAAAGAAAATACGCCATTTTTTCTATTCTTTCCTTGTTTGATATCCTAAAAATCGGTATTGAGTAAAATATTAATAGAACCAATAAATTATACCCTAATTTTTAGTGATTGGTGAAATACCACACCACCTATTTTTTAAATTATTAATTTAAATTAATTTTAAATTCTGACCACTTTTTTACATGCTTTAAACTTTGCATTTTTAGTTAAAATGGCACTCTAAACACTTTTTACCCCTTGAGTTTTTATAGATATTTCAAGATCTAACATACTTTTTGTGGTTTAATTCCAGTGTACATTTAAATTTCTCGGTTGTCGCTATTCACATGACATGCTAAATCGATTTTTAGGTTATCAGACTTGCAGAGGCGATAAGCGAAAAAAATTATTTTCTACTTACAAAAAAAGGTTATGAGTTGTGTACTTATTTTCGGCCATTGTATTAAATTTTGTTACCCTTTGATACCATTTATATTAAGACATATAAATGGTACTATAAACTTCAACCACTATCCGGAAAGTTTGTTTCCATTTAAAGTATAAAATATTTTCAAAAATTTATATTCCAATTTTATTTAATCTTAAAACAGGGAAGTGCATTTTTTTCTCTGGTAAACCCTATTTGTAAACATTCTGTATATTTGTTGAATTAATTAATCTTTCCCTAAACTTTTTATAAAACGTATTCAAAGATAAAATACATATAAATAATTACAAATTTTTAAATACTTTTGGTAAAATAATAAGAGCCAACACCTATAAGAATGCTATTTAATAATACTCCAGTGCGTCGATGTTTGAAAAAAGTACCTCAAATAAAGACAACTCAAATATTAATGAACTAATAATACAAATATTTTTAGTTAATTATATTTAAACTACTCCAAAAACTTCATTTGTTAAAGCTTCTTTATATTATGTTAAAAGACTTTCTAGCAGAACACTGTTGTGATGTTTTTATTATTCTTTAATTAGACCTTGCAAAGTTTAGTAGTAAGAAATGAAGTCCAAAATTAGTGATAAATATTATGGATGTTTTTCCCAAGAGGATTTTTAGTATGAGTATTGAGTATGGACAGGAAAAATTAGGGACGGACTTAATAAGCAATTTCCATCCTATTAAAATGAGTTGTGAGGACGTTTCGGTCTGTGTGGGCCTTCATCAGAGGTAAATATGCCTTTAAGAAGCTTTATATTAGAATGGTGCTAAAATATTTGGTAAATTAAATTACAAGACTTGATTTAGTTTTTATTTTAAATTTTAAAGATGGTAAAAAGGTGAAACAATGAACATTGTTTTTTTATAATTGGCAGTTCTTGCCTAAATTTTTCAAGGTGTAATTAATTTATATAAAATATGCAGTGCCTGCATAATCCTTATTTTGTTGGTTTCTCCAAACTACACAAACCAGTGATATTTATTTAATTTGTGTCGTTAATAGTTGTTGCCATTTTAGTTAAGACAAACGCTCATACATTCCATAGTATTTTTTTTTAGTTGTAAACGCTAATTATATTTTTAGGAAGTTTTAGTTTTTAAATAATATATTAATCTGGACTGTTATATTTTTGTATGTTATACTTTGTGTATACTTAGAAATCTTTGGGTTTAATCTCGCTTTAGACAAAAAAACTTTTGAATTGTCAAATAAAGACAAGTCGACGCAATAACAGGTTTTCTGTAACTCGCATATCATTATTATTAATCATTGTTTTATCATAATTTATTTTGAATTAGTTTCACTGTACTAAAATATTTTTGATTGTATTGTTTAAATGACAAGTAATAGGTAAGAATGGCAAATATTGTTCTCAAATAAACATTTAGACAATAAAATATACAAAAACACATTACAAAACATATCCGGAAATATATCTAGAAACGCCGAAGTAACAATTCATTTTGTCCCAACTGGCTTCAAATTTTCATTTAAAATTGTTGTTATGGATCTTAAGACTGAAAAAACCAAAACCAAAAAACTTTTTACTATTGCCATTTTGAAACCGCACTCACCAATCATGGACCAAGTACTTTTTCGTTTTGATTAATTCGGATTTGTGGGTTATTTTTGTCAACTTAATGCATATACATTTAGGTATTCTCTATAAAGCTCTGCTCTCCTAAAATTTTGTAATGTCACTCGTCAAATTATAAAGCTATTTTTGTAGAGGATTCAATTTAATAAAAGGGAATGGTTTGGTCTAGCCTTTTTGATTAACCATTATAGAGTTATAAAATTCTAAACTCAAAAACAATATATCCTATGTTAATTATAATATTGGAAATTAAAATGTATCATGGCGGCACCTCTTAACATTAATATTAAGGGCTGTGGATTTCACAGGATTTTTTGCTCATAATTTTCAACAATATTTTTGAAATAATTGTGAAGAAAAATTGTCGATTTTTAAATCAGTCTAATGTAGATCCAAAATGGCGAAAAATATTTACAATTACCTCAATAAGCGTTTCAAATAAGTTTATATAAAGTCACAAAACGTAAGTTCTTGGTTATATAGACTTGAACTACAGAAACAACAAATCCGACTTCGTATATTTTCCTTCCTTGCAGAATTTTTAACGAAATCCATGATAGCAACCACCAAAACAGTTAACACAAGTTATGGACTAACTATGTTTTATTCTTAATTGCATTAATGCAATAAATCATAAGAATATTAAAAAATACTATATAAACTGCAACAACAGCAAGTTAAATGTGACTTTGAAATATCATAATGCAATAAAATGGTTTAAAATGATTCCGATGAGGGCGCAAGGTTGACTTTGCAACGTTTCGAAGTCGCCTAATTTTAATTGGCTTTTAAAATTGAGCTTGCAACGTTGTTAAAAACCCATCATCCTTAAAATTTTGAACTAGTATAAGAGTCCATGACAATTTATAGTAAAGTTTTTCTTGCTGTTGTGGCAGTTAATATCGTGTTTTTTTTTAAATAATTTTTATAATTTATTGCATAAATGCAATAAAAATACAAGAAGAATTAGTCTGCAAATTGTGCTAAGTGTTTTGGTGGATGTCGTCATGGATTTCGTAAAAAAATCTGCCACGAAGCAAAAGGCGCAGTCGGATTTGTCATGCCTGCAGTTTAAGTGTAAATATTCAAGAACTTCCGTTTTGTCACTTCTTATAAAATTACGCGGAACGTTAGCTGGTAACTGCTCTTTGTTTTATTTAGGTTTTTAGACTATGATGCCTAATATTTTTTCTCAATTTTAATGCCTTGTTTTTAAAAGTGCTTTTGCTTCTAGCCGAGACGAAAACCCAAAATCTTATATTTCTGTAAATATGGTAAATATTTTCGTCACAAATCTAGATACCCATTTTTATCAGCTGATTGACCGAATTGCAACACTGCTGCTCCTTTTATTTTCTCTTTATGACATCTCAGGCCTATGCCTAAATACCAGTGTACCGCGAGTGCCGGGTTATTGGATGTTTAAACCATTTTAGAGTTCCGTCAGCGTTCCCCAAGCACTGAAACATGCAGTTGCATTTCATTGCACCTTTTAGACAACGCAGTAGTGCCACCACGGACGTTATTTTTAAATAACTACTACCTAGGAGTGGCAGAATACTACACAGTGGTTTGCCATTGTGAGGTGACGAGCAATTTCCGATTCCGAGATTCGAACTCGGATCGCTGCGGTAAGAGGCTGGCACGTTAGCCCCTGAACCACGCTCGCCACAATTTGAATTGCCAATAGCTAATACACACTAAAAACTAGGTCTAAAAGCGCCTAGTTTTATACATCAATACCTCTTCTGTTAAAGAAAAGCTTTATACTGTCAATAAACGTTCAGTTAACCTGAATCAAGAAGGCTATGCTTTTAGGTTGCCAGGTTACCGTTCATTTGTTTTAAATTTTTACATTCAGGCCGCTGTTTGAATTATGCTTACAGCGCTCATAGCTTATCAACACGCGGTCCGATTCGTGCTTTTCACGCTTACCGTTAGCGTTGTGGAAGCTATGACGTCACATCTGATGTCACATCCTGAGTGCTGACAGTACTCACGGGTCGGATCGTTGGCACCGTGCAAGATCGTTTAATAGGTAAGGTTTGCCTCGTAAGCCTTGCAACATGGCGGACCATACGTCACATATGTCTTTGCTCATTATTTAATGAAGTTTTTAACAGTGTAGTTTGTGTTTTTTGTCAATATTAAAGAAATACTTTTAAATACTGTTGAATTCCAGTTATTACCGTAACTTCTTTATTTCCTATTAATAAATTATTGATTATTCTAGCTGATTTTTAAATATTGTATATCGCGCTCTTTCAGCTCTCATAAGCATTATCCGTCTAGACATCCTTGTTTGCTATGTTGGCGCCAATAAGGAACCAGCAGTGCGGTATATATGTGTGACGTAATGAGGCAACCTTACCTATTAAACGATCTTGAGTACCGTGGGCATCGACAATTTTTGGCGCCATCTGTTGGAATCGATGTATTTGTGTCCCTTATTCCAAGCGTCCAAAATAAAATTTATCTTTCGTCACTTGCCTCGATTGCGCAAAATATTTGAAATACAAGCATTTATACCACATATGTTTATATCAAAAAATGCTTTGTTCGGTTATGTTGAACTTGTTGAATTTGTAAGCATACTCACAATTGGTCCGAATTATTAATACAGCTAACAGACGTTGACGCGCTCACTTAAATCGGACAGCACGTTAGTAGTCTATAGGTCGTAAATGCTGTGAGCACAATTCGGATCTGCGGCCTTAGTCTGTCAAACAGATTTGTCGCCAGATCTAATAAGTAAGTACTAAGCAAATAATGCAGTTGTAAAAATGTTTAGTTTACAATTCACATTTTCCGTTTGTCAAAGTAAAAAGGCAATTTTTCTATGAATATGAATTACCTACATATAAGTTTAAAATAATGAGTAAATAGTGGATCTAAAATTAAATTTTGGTTATTGTACATTGCTTAAGTAGTGTTTTCTTTGTAGGTACTAATATAAATAAATAAAATAATAAAAGATTTTTTTTACAATTATTTATTAATCATATGTTCTTAGGAAATTGGCGATTTACTTCATGGATTTGACGAAATTTTGACAAATATTGTTTAACTTGTTGATATTAATGATATATTATATTTTGCATTAAGCATTAAGTTGACAAAAGTCCCCCTTACAGTTTATACGCAAAAAAATTGACGTATTGTGATTTTTGAAATATTTAAACGCTTGACAATGTTATTCTCCTATACATATAAAAATAAACCAGAGAGTCAATAATAATATTAGGAATCTTAGTGATGTAAAATTGACTTGTATTGAAAGAGAGTTAGAATTTTTAGTGTATAGAAAACGACATAACGAGAGTTGATACATTCTTTTTTATTTTAACTTGGTATGAATTTGTACCTGAGTTTACATATTATAATTACGTACAGGTATAATTTCCAAAGGCAAAACATATTTTTGTTTACATGGGCCATACAATGTGTCTATGTAAGTTGATGTTATATTTAAGACTTTTTTTTATCAATATTTTTACAAAAAATAGTTATTAAAAAAATTGCATGGTCCAAGACCTAAAAGACAACCTTCAGATATCAAATTTTATCATCTAGCAGGTTTGACAAAAAATGTGATATTTGCCCTAGAGTAGTACCTGTATTTTTAATAATATCAGAAATCGTTCAAAACAAAATGTGTTTAGGATTATACCAGAATTTGTATATTTTTTGTTTGTGAAAAAAAGTAATTATTTAGGTTGGTGAATTAGTGCTATACATTAAAAAAAATTAATACTAGTAGATACAAAAGGTTAATTGTCTTATTAAATTTATAATATGAACTAATTGAAATGTGGGGTGTCCCATTTGGTTGCAACAGCGGGGTATCTCAGTTATTATTAAAAATAGAACCTTGCGGATTTTGCGAGCCTGAGCTTCTTTTTGCGAACGAAAGATGCCATAAACAAAGCCGTCATGGCCATCTTAGTTTCTGAGCTACAAGGGGGAGTTTGAAAATTTTGAATTTTTAGATACCCCTTTGTATCTCAGTTGGCTGATATCGCATCTTCTATTGTTATATAAATCTAGGTAGATAGCACTTTCTTAAGCAAATATTTTAATTAGTAAATAATTTTTATTAAATAATTTTCTTAGTTTATTGTTAGCATATTCTATTTTGTTTATTTTTTTATTCAAAAACACCTATAAATTTATTATATTTACTGACATTTTTAATCAATGCAACACAGTTTATTTTATTGAAACTATGATTTCTTACTTCTTAACCCAGCAATAAATTTTTGTTTTATGTTTTTCTGAATCAAGCATGAACTAAATATTATGCTAACAATATATTAATAAAATTATTTAATAAAAACTATTTACAAATTAATAATGTTGCTCGTGTAATTGCTACATACACAGATTTGGGTACCAACAGAAAAAAAAAGTAAACAAAAACAAACGTGAATTCATACGGCTACAGTAATCAAGTCCATAAAAACTGTTAACTGATTTGTTTGCATGGCCTACTAAAATGTGAATTACGACCACTGGAAATTTTGTCGTTGTTTATAGAAATAAACCCATGATGTATTTTTTGAAAAGCTTGTAAAAAGACAAATTTATTTTATGACAAATATACGGGTGTTCCATTAAAATAAGGCTATTTGTCAATATTTTTAAAGACCGGAATATTTGGACAAACTTTTATGCCACTGAATTCTACGTAAAAGTTATATAAAAATCCGTTTCCACCTTTTTGATACGTTATCAGCCAACTGAGATACAAAGGGTACCTGAAAATGCGAAATTTTCAAAATTGCCCTGTAGCTCAAAAACTATGATGGCTTTGTGTATGGTATCTTTTGTTTCACAAAAAGTAGCTTAGGTTCGCGAAAACCGCAAGGTTTCCTATTTATATTTTGTCACACACTTTTAACTATGAGCAAAAGGATAAAAAAACATCTTGTATAAAAGTTTCATATTTTTTCATTCATTATCTTTTAAGCATAACGAAAGAAACAAATCAACATCAAAAACTCAAAAAAAATAAAGAGGTAAACTTTCTAAATGGAACACCCCTGTTTAATATATCACTAATTAAGGATCTTTTAAAAATATTTACGAAAAATACTACATCTGATGTATCTATCTTTAATAGTTTCGGAAATATGACCATTTAACTCAGAATGTATCTACAAGTCCCAGCTTAGTACCGTAGATGGATATATAGAGATCATAACGTATATCTATTATATTTCAGATTCTTAGATAGTCATATTTTGAAAACTAATTAAAGATAGATATATATCAAGATATGGTATTTTTTGTAAAGCATTTTAAAAAACCTTTTTGACGGTGATTGTAATTTACATGGTGTTCCATTAAAAAAAAAAAAAAGCTTACCTTTTTCATTTTGCTTTACGCTTTTGATGTCCACTTGTTCTCTGTTATACACACATAAGATAATAGATGAAAAACTCATAAAACTTTTATACAAGACGTTTCTTTCATCCTTCCTTGGCTGCAGCTAACTTCCAAAAATGGGTAAGGCAAATGGAAATGAAAACCCTATTCAAACCTAAATTTTACCTTTATTGCTGAAAAAAAAATGTAACTAAAGAGTTTGCACCAAAAGTTATTTTTAACCTTAAACATATTTTCTTTTATGGTAAATATTGATTATTTTGTCAAACCCTGACAGATGATTTATTCAATTTGATATCAGATGGTTGTTTCCTAATTTGCTTATAAACTCGTATTTATCCAACACTTACATATAATATGTCGATTATTGATCAGATTTTGAGAGTATAAAGTATCCTATGAGTCACTGAGTGAGCTAAAGTGTACTTTAGCACACTAGTGACTTAAAAACTGCCCAATGATGTACAGACAAAATATACATATAACAACCACACCTTGATTTTTTTGCTTTTATTAAAAACGATTTCTGGAAAAGTGTTAATATAATAGTAATTTATGTAACAGGTGGATAAAGTGATACATTTTTGTACAATCGGAAAGTTTGATAGCACGAACAGTTAGGCGGGTGCGGCAATCTCATGCGTAAAAAAGAATCTTTATATAAATTTTTCCAAAATACCATTTTATACATGTTTTATTTATCTAAACTAATTAATTTTAATTTTTGCATCACAGCCATTTATATTGCAACAAAAAATCATAGCCTCCTTATTTTTTAAGAGACGACTCTCTTCATAACTATGCATTTAATATTTAATTTTAGAAAATTGTATGTGCTTTTTTTTGTAATACTAAAACAGTATAAATTTCTTTTCAATTTCTTAGTCATCCAAATTCATTTTAAATATTAATTTTAAATCATTTTTATTAAATTTATCTGCAAACAGTCAAACTTTAAAGCTAAGTGACACATAAACTAAAAAAAATAATGACGAAATCAAAGGTAACTATACATAGTTGGTTCAGTTAATGTCGCGTTTAATGTGACATTGCATAAAAAAAATACATTTTTTGACACTTTATGTGAGTGTGCTACCCTGTTATAGCTATTACCTATAAATTACTTAACAAAAATTAATCTAAACTTTTCTTGCGTGACTTATATGTTATATAACACTTATCTAATAAATAACTATTATTAGCGTTTCTAATAATAGTTTTCTTTCTATTTTTTCATCCCAAGTAAACAAATTACTTTTGCAAACAGTATAGAAAATACCTAAAAAATGTTATTTTAGTAGCGCGTGATCAACAACAAAAAAGGGGCGGATCTTTAATTAAAAATAACAATGAAATACTTAAATACTATATAGCAAGCAGTTTTGTAGTATATTGGCCAAGCAATATAATAACAAAACAAGCACTATAAGTCACGCGTGTTTACATGTCGGTATTTAGTTAGATTGTCTCTTTTCCTCACATTGCCTATGTGTTATTTTATTTAGCTCAACCGGTGTAGGTAATAAAATAAAATATATTTTTATTATTTTTTTTAACAAGAATCGGTGTTTCCCTGGCTCTCAAAGTATGTAACATAGGTCTTTGTAACAACTCTCGTTACAATGTCCATAGATAGAATAGTTATAGTACAAGAAAATCTCTACTTTTAAATAGTATTTTTACACTTTGCCGACGAAAATTGTTTCTAGTCACTTGTGATGTCTCCAAGTTTTTATGGCATTTTTCTGTACTTAATTTTACTTGTTAAAACTCTTTTTCGATAAGGTCAATTTAGGTTAAATTATTGTAGTTATTGGTTTTGTTTATACGAAGTAAGCATTATACATTGATAGACGTTTTTTAACTATAGTTTATTTAAATAAAGAAAGTACAAAAATATATAGTTGTAGATTTAAAATGCCCTTTATAAATTTATTAAATGTTTAAAATTCGTCAAAAAACTATAAATATACATATTTATGTATTATTTATATTTGTTTTGAGATCCTAAATAATTTGATATACTATGCCACATAATGTTTTTCTTTTATGGTAATAGGAGTGAATTATAAAAAGGTAATTTAATGATGAAAATGCTTGCTTAGTATAAACATTAGTATAAAACACAAAATTAAAAATTTTGTGTTGATAGAATTGTAAATTTAATAGAATAGAAAAATTTGTAAATATATATTGACTTAGCTGTTATTAAGAAAATAGTATTATGTACTGATAATGTTATTAGAATATTGTAAAAGAAAAGTGCACCAAGTTTATACGGGGCAGAAAGTTATTAAAATAGGGTAGACTTATAGAGGGTTATTTTTAAGTGGATATATTCCTCCTAACACATTGTATAGAATGCAAGAGAATTAAAAACATTTTTCAAATAACATTATGTTCGAAAATGCTTCATTACCGAAATACAAGGTGTTAAAGTTTTAAGAGAAAAATGCCTTTTTTATAATAACTTTCCTACCGCTCCAGATAGGTCCACAAAATTTAGTACACTTGTTTTAACCATTACATTACATATTTTTTTGCTGTAAAAGTTTCTTTAAAACAATTCTACCAGTGGCGTTCGAACGAGATTTGTATTGAATTTTTGTTCAAGAAAAAATAGTATGTTACTGCTTTTTCTTCAAATCATTAATATTTTGAATATCCATTTACTTTAAAGTTAATTTGGTGTCTTGATATTTTTTCGTATAACGAACTGGGTTTCGTTTAAAAAATAAAATCCACTTTAGTTATATGGCAAAAATCAATAGAATCTGATATTGCGTTTTGTATATAAAATTCGTTTTTGTCTAATTTGTATAAATGTAAGGTAAACACTTACTATAATTTTAATGTCTATAAAAAGTTGTTGCTCTTAGAAGCTATTACACAATCAAAAACCTAACCTAGAAATAAATGCCATATCAGATTTTAGCGATTTTGCCAGACATCAAAATTGCTTTATTTTTTAAAACAAAAACCATTTGTTGTACGAAAAATATCAAAAGACCAAGTTAACCTCAAAGTTAATGAGTATTGCAAAATAATAATGATTCAAAGAAAAAGCAGTAGCGTAGTATTTTTCTTTATAAAATTCAAATCTAACGCCACTGGTAAAAAAAATAAAAACTTTACAGCAAAAATGTAATGTAATGGTCAAAAAAGTGTAGCCAATTTTGTAGAAATATCTTAAGTGGTGGGAAAGCTATGATAAAAAAGGCATTTTATTACCCTGTATTTCGGAAACAAATAATTTTGGAACAAAGATTTTATTTAAAAAATGTTCTTATTTTCTTGCATTCTATACTGTGTTAAGAGGAATATATCAACCTAAAAATAACCCTGTACGTATAAATGAAAATGATAACGCGTTTATTTTTAATAACACAGAAATAATTACAAAAATAAAGGGTTTTTTTAAAAACAAATGCGAAAAATTTTGGGATCTACATTGGACAATTTTTTTTGCTATTTTTTGTTTACCTTACTCTAATTATTTTTTAAATAATTCATTATTTTATAAACTACCCTCTTACTAAAATGAAATTTTATTGATTGTATTTATTTAAAAATATTCACATTATGCCAATAATCGTAAAAGTCCTATTTTAATGACTTCTTGTTACTTTAGTGTTTTTTAACTTATATAAAAAAAAACTAACAATTAGTTTTTCTAAATCATAACAAATATAAACCTAAAAATATTTTTAATAAGAAAAAATAGATATTTCGATTTAACCAGAACTAACTAAAATAGTTTTTAAGGTAATTTTATGTAACCTTTATTAACCAAGATAAAAAAGTTATTAAATGTTAAAAATGCACTTTTCGAAAAAAATACAATCTTAATCAATATAAGAGCTTACTAGTTTGCCTATAAGATAAAATCTTGCCATAATTTTATAACTGCATATTTTATTGTTTTTAGTATGGTTAAGTAAAGGCAGTATTGTAGTAATGATTTAACTGAGTTAACATCATATAAGGTTAAATACAGGGTGTTTATTTAAAAACTTACAACTCAAGTTATCTGTATTTTATTAAGGGGGAACGTTTTTAGAAAATCCGAAAGGCGCCTCTTGCCAACATTATATTTTAAGGTTATATTGACCTCGTCAGAGCTTTACAAGGATATCACTTGACCCTCCTTCTCATTTAAGAATGTTGGGGTGGTGGCCCTGGTGGTTTAGGGGTTAAGAGTCACCGTCCAATTTTTTGTAAAAACCTTTTCCCCTCAATAAATATCTTGACGTGTTTCGGCGATTGTCTCAAAACTGTGTCTTATCGCAGATAACTTACGTGGTAATTTTTAAATGAACACCCTATACAGGGTGATTTACAACTTATTCGACAAACTTTAAGGGCTAATTCTACAATAAAAAATAAGAAAAAAACTTCTTATGAACAATGTCCTAAACGTCTTAGATTTTGAACAACAAGGTATTGTTTTTTTATAATAATTTTATACTAATGCAGATATTTTTAAAAAATTTTGGAGACTGTTATGCACCAGAAGAACCATTTTTGGCATACATTAAAAAAATGCCAAAGTCAGTTCATAAGAGGTTTAAAGGAAATATTTTTAATAACAAAAATGGAACGCCACTGCATTTTTGCATGCTCATTTAGTTGAGAACAAATTTAATTTTTTGACTTTTTCTGATTGCATAATGTGGTGTGCGTCCGTATTCTGTATTACCTTTTGGTACAAATTTAGTTTTATTTCACGGTTTACTCGTAAATACTTTTTGTAGCAATTTCATGTGTAATATATACCTCGTTAGAATAACTAACTTTTGCACCATTCTCTTTTTCTTTCTTCTTTTCTCATAGGTCGATTACTAGCAACGTTACAATTTTTTCTTAGTAGTGCGTGCCAGGATTTATACAAATAAAATAATCTTATTTTCCCCAAATAATAATAAAATCGTATTGCAAATCTTTACGACTGATTAATGTTCAGGTTGGATGTGTCGGTGGGCAAAAGTATCGGACGATTTTGAGTCGCAAAGTTAGAATCCTAACAAAAACCTTTGGTACTTGCACTACTATTGTTTCTTGCTGTACTAAGACGTAGAGGTTTTTGCCAGAGGCGGCAATGAAACGGTGCAAAACACACGAATCGGCGAGACGCGACTGCTAAAACAATCGCACCGACCGGTCGCGGTGGTCGGTTCTGCGTCTGTTCGCCGACTTACGTGTACACCGCGCACATACGTCGGTATCGGACGGACGGTACGGATCGGAAAAAATAGTTTTAGTGACACAAAAATCTCGCGAGAATGTAGCAACTTTAATTAAATTCCGGCCATTACAGTTTCATATGTGCGTTACAGGTCAAAAATTGCATTATTTGACTAGAAATTAAGTCGATTCCTACCTGAGAGTTTTAACCCAGTGCTTTTATACCACGGGTGAAAAGCGCTCACTTTTAATATTTACCTGTGGTTTACCAATAACTCGCATGTGCGTGTGTGTCATTTAATTTCACTAAAACTATTTTTTCCGATCCGTACCGTCCTTCCGATGCCGACGTATGTGCGCGTACCTTTAATCGCCGTTTCGGCAAAGCCGCTCCGTCTGTTTGAAGCCTTAATTTTACATACATTTTATCAGTAATATGAATTAGCTATAAGAGCTATCATAAAATAATTTTAAGCAGACGGGATTTAGTTATGTTAAAAGAGGGAAAAATATTTATAGAATTCCGTCGCTGAAATAAATTTTACTGAACTGTAAGTCATATTGGTTTTAATTACTACATTAATTTTACTGCCTTTACACTTTTTTAGTGGCAAAACTTGTTAAAACTTGTATAAAATAATATTTTTCTTCCGACTTTAATCTTACCACAATAACATTCTAACATGTTCCTTTCAAGTTACGTTTAGGTTATGTACTTATTATTTATTTTATTGTAGAATAAAACTAATAGTAATATTTCATAAAGGTCAAAGCACACTAGGCGCTCAAGTCTCGGTACGCTTTCTGTTTGATCAAATATTTTACATGCTTTTAAATAAATGACCTTGAATAACATTTAAACAGCATGTTAAATATTTGACCGGTCCGTGAGCGTACCGAGACCTGAGCGCCTAGTGTCCTTTGACCATTATTGATTCGATTTAGATATAAAGAGTAGGAGGGAGTATTTCCTGAAAGTCATAAGCAAAAATAACGCGTTTTCAATTATAACAAAATGGACGCGTTCAACAGTACTTATCTAATTTACCGCTAGTTTTCACAAGAGTTCAAAACTGTCAAAATAAAGTCATCCTATATTGGTTTATTTTGACGATTTTGACACTTGATATTTAGCGAGCAAAGCAGCTGGGCATGTCCAAGTGCTTTCAATGCTTTACTAAACTAGTAAAAAAGAAGATAGTGTTGTGGCGCGGTATGTTTTATGGCCCTTAAGGAACTCCTTGTTTCTTTGTTATATTTAAATTAGAGCAACATTGATATGTTTTTACAATTATTTATATTTTTTCATACGATTATCGAATTATTTTAGGTTTTTTTAACCATTAATAACAATTTAACATAATTTGTCTTTAACTTAAAACAAATCATAGCTGACCCGTCCCTAGGTTGTACATACATTGTTTTGTAGTCTTACGTGCAATTATTCTGTTGATATGTAAAGACATTTCTTATGATAGAAAGAATACCTTCGCAACCATTTACATAAAATTGTATTATATGAAAAATGCGGCATACAAGAATAAATTCTGATTTTTCACAAGTTTTTTTTAAATCTTGATTATGTATACTGTACAATTTTAAACACATTTGTACAAATATTGTTTTGTAGACAGCGAAAAGCAATTTATTTATCTGTCTCAATAAGGTTGTAACTATCTAAGTTTTACTTTTTGCTGTTAATTTGGTACACGCCACCTAAAAGAATGGGACCGCTTCGGCTCTGGTCACGAGATTTACCGAGCTGGCCCTGTTCAATCCTATTGACCACTATGAACTTGCAGATCGCCTCGAAATAAAATAAAGATACACCCCCAAAAATTCAAATTGAAAATCGTGTCGATGGCAAGTCCGACCTCACTTATGACACAAAAGTCTAAAAGTAGCAAAATATTTCCGATTTTTATGATAAACATTTTAAAAATGGTAACTTTAACTATTTGTTAATTTCTAAATCATTATTTTTCAAATGAATTCCTGAATAGCAGGGGATTTCGGGATTTTTCTACAGCGCGGCAGATTAATATACCGGAGGATACCTATTACCTGGTTAAATACCATCCACCAAATATGAGCCACATATACAGGGCCGATCGTAAAAAACAAAAATATATTCATCAGAAATTTTCAAGAGCGTGAGATTATAATAGGGTGAGTTAATTACATGCTTAACAGTGTATATTTCCATTTAAACAAAATATTATTTGGCATTTCTCTAGAATAAACTTAAAAAGTTTATTCAACATTTTAAGAAAATCCCGTGCCCCCTGTATAAATGATATTTTAATTTGCTTACTCTATAAAATTTACAACCGAACTAAAAATTAGAAAATAATTTTTCATTAAAAAATATTGTCACTTCATAGTAAAAAGCGTGGAGTGCTTAATATATTAAATGTTATAATTATTATATTTGCCAATATCTATGATGGAAAAGTTATGAAAAAATAGTAAAATGCACCCCACGCTTTTTACTATGAAGTGACAATATTTTTTTTAATGAAAAATTATTTTCTAATTTTTAGTTCGGTTGCATATAAAAGCGTGTTTTTTAGTTTTTTAAACTATTATTTATTTTTCATTTTTTAGTTCGATATGCATTTATGTATGTATAAAGTTTGGAATGTTGCCAACAGATGGCAACCCACTAAAAAAATTTTTTCGCCATTTTGTCAAGAGTAGCAAAGTTTTTCAGATGGACTTTCTGAAAATAACCTAATATAAAATTTGAGTAAAATCGATTCAGATCGAACTCTTGAAATGGCCGGTGGTTGGTACCACTGGGACGTACAGGTGACAGATGACACTTGGTGGTATCAAGCAGTGGTTATAATAATATAATGGATTTTTTTTTCCTGGCGATCCAAACCAGGATAACGGGATACTGTTTGCAGATTATTGCATTGTCATGGGTCCTTAATACGTGCAAAGTTTCAAAGAAATCGAATAGCTGGAAGTTGGTTAAAATTAGGCTCAAAGATTCCGTTACATTCATAGATGGATAGATAGATGGATAGATAGATGGATAGATAGTTACAACCCAAGTTAATAAAAGTATGCCTCTTTTTCTAGGTGACTGTGACAATAAAATTAGGAAGATATGATAACCAAATTTTTGTTTTATTTCCAGAATCCTTTCCTTTAATTAACATCCCTTGCCGAGTAGAAAGACCGCCTCTCGTCAGATCACTGAAGTTAAACAACATCGGGCGTTGCTAGTGGACTGATAGACGTGCTGTAATATTTGGTTTGATTCCACGTTAAATTATAGGTCTCCTCTGGATGTTATTATTTTGACGATAAAGAGCACAGTTTAAATGTAGTACTTATTTGTATATTACCTAGGATCTAGAGTCCTAGAGTGTCACTACCAGGTTGTTTAAAAGGTACTGTAAAATGCATTATCCGGATGTTTCGATACTTGTACTTTAAAATATAAATATCTAAAAAAACGTTAGGTGCATTTTTTGCAATACCGGGTGACTACATATCAATTTTAAATCTTAGTATGATATTGCGTCATCGCATGCCCATACTGGTTACAATAACATTTGTCTGTAAATTTCATTGTAAATGGAAAACCTACTATATTTTAATTAGACAAACAATGACTGATAATGGATGAAAAGTTGGTAAAATATTTTTAGTTAGGTCAGGCCACGGACCACTTTTGAAGTTGATATGGGTCACAAAAGTGGTTGGTGTGTGTTCTACTGTCACCAGCTTGTAGTTCCGTTTCCAACAATGCTAAAAGTGTTAGGCCGTAGTCACAGGCCACTTTTTAAAGATATGGGCCACAAAAAGTGGTTTGACTATAGCCATACCGACGACAAATTAATTTTAGCATTGTTGGAAACGAAACTTCAAGCTGACGACAGTGAAACCACACTACAGTTACTTTTTGTGGTCTCTATTAACTTCAAAAGAGATAATAACTAATAATGGAAAACAAGGTATGTTACCTTCTTTGTCAATTTGTATAATAATTATATATTAGTTTTAATCGCGAAAAAATATACTTCACAATGACCACTGCAACTAATAGTACAGTGTAGTCGTTAAAAAAGAACAAAAAATTCAGGTAATTACTCTGTAACAAAAAAGTTTCCGGTTTTTTTAATTTTTAATCATTATTTCGACTTATAGTTTTCCCAAAAAAGAAGCTAGATACGAAGAAAACACATGAGTCTTAAAAGGTGGATTTTAAATTGCCTAATCGGAAAAAAATATAAAATTTTATAAAATGTCAGTGGTGCATGCTTTTTTTCTCATGCAGTTGACCGTGGTACCCACTGGGATGCCACTGGACACAAAAATCTCAATCTATATAGGGTTAACTAGCGCCTTGGCCTACATTTGATATGTTTATCAAGTTTTATCTAAATCGGTTTAATTGTTCTGAAAATATTTAAAAAATACCGGCTATTTTTAAAAACTTTGTAACGCCCTGTATCTGGAGAAATAAAGCATACATATGTTTATAAGAACTTTTGTCCATGAAATGGCATAAGAAGTCGCCCCCTTAGGTTTCGTACAGTAGTTGTAGATGTCATTGCAGAATTCTTTCCAAGAGTATATCTGTAATATCCAGTTTTGGCATCCTGATGACACAATATATCCTACTAATATATAGTCCATTGAGAAATGTTAAGCATTAGGGGTAACAATTTTTAGAGGACGCAATTTTATTTTTTGATGTTCATGGGGGAGTGACCAAACTTGGGACATTCAAATTTTGTGAGGTACACCTCTTGATCCTGCGGCCGCCACAGACTTTCAAAAATGTGTTTAGGTTATAGAATTTTAGAGAGTTAGGATCATTTAATTTAGTTTGTTAATTTATTTAAATAATTTACCTTAATTTTTCCAAGTTCTTTCATCACTTTCGAAGGTTTCCGAAAACGCCCGAATTATCCATTAATAACTTTTATGCCATCATGTACTATGGAATTTTCACGATATTTCTCGAATATTCTAGATCATTCTTTACTCTTCCACCATACTATAAAAGGGCGACGGGAAACTTCGAGTCAGTCAGTATAAATTCGACTTTTGTGTTGTAAACTTCGAGACATTGACAAGAGTAGATTTTGTCGTTGTTGTAACCATAGTTACGTTTCATTGTTAATAAAGGTATAAAAACGAAGACACGTGTTTTTATACGAGGTGTTTCGGAACATTTGGTGTCAGAAGCGGAACGAAGTTACCCAAGCAAGCCGAAGTGGGAAGAAGAGTGAATGCCAGTTGAGACAAGACAAAGACAGCAAGCAGTTATGGAGGAGTTAAGTGCACTAATTAAACAAATGATGGAAAAACAAGAATCCCTGAAAGAAGACCTAAAGAAAGAAATGCAGACAAGCCAAGAAGCCATGAAAGAAGACCTAAAGAAGGAAATGCAGACGAGTCAAGAATCCCTAAAAGAAGATCTAAAAGCAATGAAGACCAGCCAAGAAAACCTGAAAGAAGACATGAAAATCAGTCAAGAATCCCTGAAAGAAGACATGAAAATCAGTCAAGAATCCCTGAAAGAAGACATGAAAATCATTCAAGAATCCCTGAAAGAAGAAATGAAGAAGGAAATCCGAACTAGTCAAGAAGAAACCAGACAACAAATAGAGAAAATCCAAAAGACCTTAAACGGAGCCAAGCGGAGATGAAACAAGAACTAAAAGAGAAGATGGTAAAAATCAGAGAAAATCTAAAAGGAGAATTTTATCAATGCCAAGATGAGATGAGAAAGGAAATGTTGCTTGAATTAAAGCTTACAAAAGAAGATGTCAAAGAAGATATAGAAGAAATACAACAGAGTGTGCAGTTAGTTCAAGGTCAAATGCAACAAGAAGTGCAACAATTACACCGACAAATTCAAAATATAGCCAGTACAGGTGTCGTTCCAGGATGTGGTACTCCAGCAACTGTTATGAAACCACCAACTTTTGATGGAAAGGTACCGTGGGTTACGTACCTTAGACAATTTGAAGCTGCTGCGAACGGCAATAATTGAGTTTACCAGAAAAGGCACGCGCATTAGTGCTTGCCCTACGAGGTGAAGCCATGGAGGTATTAAGAAATATTCCTGAAGAGAAACAAAGCGACTATCAATCAATTGTAATGTTCCTAGAAATGAGATATGGCGAGACACATTTGCAGGAAGTTTATAATGGCGCAGCTGCAGGGACGAAGACAAAAATATAACGAAAGCCTTCAGGAATACGAAGCTGACATCGTACGTTTAATTAATCTGACATATCCAACATACCCAGAAGAAATAAAACAAGAACTAGCCGTGGGTAGTTTCATTGAAGGTCTACGCGATCCAGACATGAATCAGGCTTTAAGAATGGCCAGATTGAAGAAAATATCAGAAGCTCTTGCCTACGCGCTTCAGTTCGAAACAGCCAAACAAACGTCTAGGAGTCAGACAAGAATAAGAAGAATAAACTTTGTACCAGAAGAAGACAATTCAAATAAAGATTTTGCAAGAGTAATGAAGGAGTTGCAAGAAATTTTCCTTAAGAAGCAAACAGAAGAAGACAACAGTATGACATTTAGAAGAAGAAATACTATCCGCTGTTGGAAGTGTGGTAAAGAGGGGCATCTACAGAGAAATTGTACCAGATTCAATGCCCCTACTAGTAGTCCGGAAAACTCCCAGTAGTCAGCTTCAAGGGGCGAAAGCTGGCTAGGTGCTACCAAGCCCCACCAACAACAACTATTAGAGTATCCCGGCTGCAGAACAATGGCTCCAGCTTGGTAGTACCTGGAAATGTATGCGGTCGGGAATGTGAGATGGTACTAGATACTGGTTCTACACATACCATCGTGAAGCCGAACATCGTAGCTCATTGTAAAATATTCCGCCCTGAGAAGAATTACATCTTGGAAACTGCTAATGGAGAAGTTATACCAGTTAAAGGCATACATGAAGCCAGAATAACCCTAGGAACAACAACGTTTATCCACGTCGTATTTGTTGCCGACATCCTGGACGAAGTTATCCTTGGCCTTGACATTATGGAAAATCAGAAGTTTATACTAGACCTTCCACAACGGGTACTACGAACCAATAAAGAAGAGATTGTAATGAGACTACCACGAAGCAGTGAAACATCGATTCGAGAAGTAGTCCTCACGGAAGATGTTATTCTACCGCCAAACTCAGAAAGCATCATACAAGCAAGGTTTGAAGATTCAGAAGAAGGTGAAATCGTGTTAGTCGAACCATTAGAAAATTGTCCCTTATACGCTAAAGGAATTCTACCAGCAAGAACTCTGGCGCAAACCAAAGAAAATATGGTATTTGTCAGAATGATGAACCTGAAAGATTTCCCTCAACAGGTCAAAATGGGTGACAAAGTCGGTACCTGTCAACCTGCTGCTATGATAGTTACCCATCCATGTACCACACCTGCAGGAGTCTCCACACGTAAACTACCTGAGGCTCTACAAGACCTGGTGATTTCATCAAAATCCTTGTTAGACCCAGTCCAAGTATCTATGCTGGAAGAACTTTTAAGAAGAAATCAAGATGTTTTCTCTTTATCCGAAAAAGATTTGGGTAAAACCAGTGTAGTTCAACATCGAATAAACACTGGAGACGCATCACCGATAAAACAACCACCCAGAAGAATTCCTTTAGCCAAGAAAGAAGAAGTTGAAAAGTTACTTGAAGACATGCAAAATCAAGGCATCATAGAACCATCCCAGAGCCCATGGTCATCTCCAGTAGTCCTAGTTAAGAAGAAAGATGGTTCCACCAGATTTTGTGTTGATTTCCGAAGACTGAATGACGTCACGAAGAAGGACAGTTTTCCACTACCAAGAATTGACGATACCCTAGACACACTAACGGGGTCAAAATGGTTTTCCACATTAGACTTAAAAAGTGGTTATTGGCAAGTAGAACTTCATCCGGAAGATAAGGAAAAATCTGCTTTCTCGACCGGGACCGGACTGTGGCAATTTAATGTTATGCCCTTTGGATTATGCAATGCCCCTGCTACATTTGAACGTTTGATGGAGTTAACACTACGGGGACTAACTTGGAAAACATGCTTAGTATACCTTGATGACATAATAATTCTTGGAAAACATTTGATGACCACCTGAAAAATGTTGAAGAGGTTTTTCAAAAAGCTTAGATCCGCCCAGCTGAAGCTTAGCCCAAAGAAATGTCACCTGTTCCAAAAAGAAGTCAAGTACCTGGGGCATATAATTACAGAAGAAGGAGTAAAAACTGATCCAGAGAAGACTGAAGCTATCCAGAACTGGCCTGTACCAAAGAACAAGCATGAAATTAGAAGTTTTCTGGGATTGTGTACCTATTACAGACGGTTCATACATGGGTTTGCCGATATTGCAAGACCATTACATCGTTTTACGGAAAACAACAACAGCTACGAATGGACTAAAGATTGTGAAGCAGCTTTTGTACACCTAAAAAAGCCCTGTGCAATCCCCCGGTGTTGTCATATCCACAACCAAATCAAACATTTATTGTGGACACTGATGCGAGCAACACTGCTATTGGTGGAATTTTTGTCACAGATGCAAGATGGCCAAGAAAAAGTAATAGCCTATTTTAGCAAAGTCCTTTCCAAACCTGAACGAAATTATTGTGTCACCAGAAAAGAACTTCGGCTATTGTTAAATCCCTAGAGCATTTTCATAAATACCTGTATGGCCAGAAATTTCACCTAAGAACGGACCATGCATCACTTAAATGGTTGCTTCAGTTCAAAAACCCTGAAGGTCAGATAGCACGATGGTTACAACGCATTCAAGAATATGATTTCAAAATTGACCATCGAAGGGGACTGAACCATAAGAATGCTGACGCTTTATCAAGACGACCTTGCCCGGATGATTGTAAACACTGCAGCAGACGAGAAGAACATGAAGATCCCGATGAATTTCACCGCCGAAGAACACGTCTCCAGTGCTCTCAAGAATGGGATCCCAAGATCTTGGCCAAAGAACAACTAGAAGATCCCGATCTTGGAGACATTATCAAACTTAAGACAGATAATTTGGAAAGACCACCATATCAGAAAATAGCCTCCAAGTCTCCAAGACATAAAGGGTACTGGGCCATATGGGACTCTTTGATTATTAAAGATGGCCTATTACAAAGGGTCTGGGAAAGTTCTAACGGCAAAACCTATAAACATCAGATAATCCTACCAACCAAAAGGATTCCTGAAGTATTGCAAGCCTTGCATAATGGTGTAGGAGGTGGCCATTTCGGAGTTATGAAGACTCTTGAAAAGGTTCGAGAAAGGTTCTACTGGCTGGGAAGCCGTGCAGATGTAAAAGACTGGTGCAGAAGGTGTAAGGACTGCGCTTCCAGCAAAGGACCCAAAACACGAAGCCATGGCAAGATGAAGCAATACAATGTAGGGGCACCTTTTGAAAGAATTGCCATAGACATAGCAGGGCCATTTCCAGTTAGTAAATCAGGGAATCGCTATATCTTGGTAGCGATGGATTACTTCAGTAAATGGCCAGAAGTTTACCCAATCCCAAATCAAGAAGCTACCACTGTTGCCGATGTATTATTTCAACAATGGATTTGTCGCTATGGGGGTTCCTAGAGAAATACATTCCGATCAAGGCAGAAACTTTGAGTCCGATCTTTTCAAGAGCCTTGTAATCTCCTGGGAATCCATAAAACAAGAACGACACCTCTTTATCCCCAGTCCGATGGTATGGTAGAGCGGTTTAACAGAACACTTGATAACTACCTGAAAATTAAAGTAAATGACCAACAAAGTGACTGGGATAACTGTATACAGCCGTTTTTATTAGCATACCGCTCCGCACCACGAAACTACTGGCGAAACACCTGCTAAAGTCATTTTCGGAGCGGAAATATGCCTTCCAGTTGACTTGCTTACAGGACGACCTTCCACCAATAAAGAACCAGCAGAAGACTATGTAAGTCAACTAAGTAAACAGCTACAGAGGATACATGAAGAGGTGCGTACCAAGTTACAAAAAGGAAGTGACCGTATGAAATCCCGCTATGACTTGAAAGCTAACCATCAGGGATTTGTCGTCGGTGAAAAAGTTTGGTTATACAATCCGAGAAGAACCAAGGGGCGTTCACCGAAACTACAGAAGTCATGGGAGGGACCATATAAAGTGGTGACACGGCTTAATGATCTGGTGTACCGTATACAGAAGAGTCCACAGGCAAAGATGAAAGTAGTACATCTAGAAAGGCTAAGCCGTTATCAAGACAGTGAAGATACTTGATCGAGACGATCAAAACTTGGAAGGGGGCAAGTGTTACAGACTTTCAAAAATGTGTTTAGGTTATAGAATTTTAGAGAGTTAGGATCATTTAATTTAGTTTGTTAATTTATTTAAATAATTTACCTTAATTTTTCCAAGTTCTTTCATCACTTTCGAAGGTTTCCGAAAACGCCCGAATTATCCATTAAGAACTTTTATGCCATCCTGTACTATGGAATCTTCACGATATTTCTCGAATATTCTAGATCATTCTTTACTCTTCCACCATACTATAAAAGGGCGACGGCAACCTCGGAGTCAGTCAGTATAAATTCGACTTTGTGTTGTAAACTTCGAGACATTGACAAGAGTAGATTTTGTCGTTGCTGTAACCATAGTTACGTTTCATTGTTAATAAAGGTATAAAAACTAAGTTACTTCTTATCCTACATGTTTAAAAAATCGGATATTGTTAAAAACAAAGGTACCTACTTTTCTCTTAAGCAGAATCAAATTTTTTGGCCTACCTCCTATATCACTGCAAAAGAATTCAAAAAATAATCTGATGATTGTATTTTAGGTTTTAGGGCATTGCAAAATTTTTTATAAAGAATAACATTTTTCTGCTTAACTCAATAATAAAAACAAATTCCCATTGATCTTGAGAACTAGAAGTTTATTTTTAGTAGTAGTTACAGGATTGCGTATTTGTAAGTAACCTTTTTAATTTTTTAAAACTCAAGCTTTTTCTTATAAAAAAATTGATATTAGTTACAAAATAATAGGTGCTTTCCCATTGAGCAAGGTTCACATTTTTCAACATACGCACTGACAAATAAACAATATCTGATGGTATGGATCATATTGGGTTTTAGACCATGCAGAACATTTTATAATGCAAAAACTTTTTTCGTACAATCCAATAAAAAAGTTTCCCATATAGTGCTTGAACTTAAGTAGACACGCTGTATGTTGCGCGTGAATTTTGATGTGTGATGTGTGTATTTCTCGATAACTGTTAACTGAGGTGTAAGACATGGAACATAAAAAAGTTATACTTAACAACATAGGAATTATGAAAAAAGATATAATAAAAAATAAGGTGTTTTTATTTAAAAAAATAAACTTGAGGGTCATTGCTTATTTGTGGGCCTCACTGTATACATGATTTTACTATGTGAAAAACACCGCAGCCAAAAACAAAAATGGACGTATTCCAACGCTTTTCCAGAAAAACAAACCACTGAATCTTTAATGAATTTATTCAACCCGTCTCACTTACACTGTAAACAAAGGATTTACTCTTGACGGGTTGATAATGCGGCAACCATACATACACATAGGGCTTTATGGCACACTGGGGATTAAAATGATTCATAGTATAGCTATGCCATTTAATGCAAAAATAATGTAAAATACGTAAAAACGGGGTTTTAAAAGGTGAAAATCAAATATTGTGTGCCACTTTGGCTTTAAATCAAGAATTGTGTGCAAAAAGAAGGAGGAGTATTGTAAAAATAGGATTAGTTTAAATTTCAAGTCTGATGATGACTATCTCAAGAACGAAACGTTTCCGCCAAAAAATTCTTTCAAATTCGTGATCAGCGCCCCAAAAAACCCCCGTATACCAAGTTTCGTCAAAATCGGAGTTGCCGCAGGTTTCTAGAAAATTACCTTAAAGAAAATTTAATTTGCAACAAAAATATGTTTTATAGTTTTTTTGTATGACTTAGAGTTTTTAATATAAATAATAAAAACCATTTGCACCTCTTTTTCCAAAATGGCAGCCGCAGGACAAGAGTGGTGACACAACAAACTTGAACTTAACTTTAGTCTGACCTTTCTTGATAACTAAAAAATAAAATTTCGTCTTCTAAAAATTGTTGGCTAAAGCTATAAAAATTTCAATGGACTAATATAAAAGCGATGTTTTCATCCGAGGTAATAATAATTGGCTGGATAATAATTTCATTGTCATCCGTTATATCCTAGGAAAAGAAGAGAAAATGTCAGTCTTTAGTAATGAAAGTAAATAATTAACCAGCAAAAATTAGAGGACAAAAAGGTGGCATATAGGTAAAAAATGACAGATACAAATTTGTAAATGGTATGACATTAGCAAGACGAAATAATTAGAAATACAATTAAAAAATGATAAAAGCAATCTAAATGTACGCAGAAGATGATTTTTCGAAATTCACAAAAAACCTAACCAAGTACATCAATACACAATGGTCAAAAGTAAAAAAGTTCCACAAGTAGCTTAAAATCCAACAAAAACATCGATCAAGAACTTGAAGAAGAATATGAGACTTTACTAAGAGAAATTGATTATTTAACATCAGATAAAAGCTGCTACTTAAGTTTCAGAAACGATAATTTTACCAAAACCAAGTCAAGTGTCGATTTATCAAAAGTCTTGAAAAAACACAGTTCAGAAATTTTAAAAAATTATATAAAACAACACGGGGAAAAAATAAAAAATAAAAATCTGGGTAATCGGCAAGATCTGATCAATTATGTTACTGAAATAGTGGTTTCAAAGCACAAGTGCAATAATAAACTATGCACCTGCAAACCTAAGAAAGTTTCTAAAAAGGTACAGTGCAGTCCAATCTAACTTGTCCACATTTTAAATGCCTTTTTTATTTCTTAACTTAAAAAATTATCCAAAACCAAATTGTACACTAAAATTACCAAGTTTTTTTCCTGTTATAAAGATTACACAAAAACAATTCTATTAAC
Organism: Listronotus bonariensis; assembly: GCA_014170235.1. Taxonomy (NCBI): domain Eukaryota; kingdom Metazoa; phylum Arthropoda; class Insecta; order Coleoptera; family Curculionidae; genus Listronotus; species Listronotus bonariensis. The sequence goes on from JACEGR010000402.1 coordinate 153,438, forward strand.
AGAATATATTGACATAACTTATTTTTTAATGGGATACCCTATACAGGGTGTCCGGGAAAATGTGGGAAATCTCTCGCACACGTATGGAACAGATGAAAATAACACGACAAGTTCCTATAAAATTTTTCCGTTTAAGCCCTCCCTGCGGAGATATGATCCCCTAAAGGGGGCAGCTAGAAATCGATTTTTCGTGAATAACTTTTAAAGCGCTCTGTATAATTTGATAATATTTTAGTACGATGCATACTAGTAAAGACCTCTTAAAATAGTGCCCTTGAAACTTATGTCGCTTCTTTAGTTTGCCAGGGACGGACTAGTTTTCGCACATTATTGATAATATTTTTTACGCCCTGTATGGTGAAGACACCAAAAATATGTTTTTGGGTAGTTTAAACCTTTTGTTAAAAAAAAGGTACTCTTGTTTGACATCGATAAAATGAGCCGTTTTCGAGTAAAAATTATTTTAACAAGATTTGCAACAAATTCTGACCTGCTACGAGAGGACTTCAATACTGAATCAAAATTACAAATTACATCGAAAATAAAATATTGTATTATTAAACAAAAATAAACTCTTATTGTCGAAAACTCGAATAAAAGAAGAGAAATATTTTGCCTAGAAAAAAATTTCTTGGATGATATTAGACAAGACTAAGTCACGTGAGTTACAAGCCACTCTTTAACCTTTAATTTGCATATAAATTAACCATAGTGTTTATACCTTTTTTACTTTAACATAACTAAATTTTGTCACTGAAATATCCTTATTTTATCAAGGTAGAAACAAGGAGGCGTTTTAGGCTGGCCGCAAACATCCTACTTTTAGGCCTGCCGCAAACATCCTACTTTTAATCGGACGATCAAACACGATTATCTGAGGGTTAAATGATTTATAATATGTTTGACGTGACGTCCGATTCAATATCGGATCGGATGCGGGCGTCGTGATCATAAAAACCTATTATCAGCTGACCTTCGGATAATCGTATCCGATATAGGGACCGGTAAAAGTAGGATGTATGCGGCCGGCCCTTATCAGTACTAGAAAACAGTAGGTTGCTATAAAATTTTGCCAGTGTAACACACTCTAGTGAAATAGTAAAATGCATTTTGCTCAATATTTTCTAAAATTACTAATTAATTCTGATTGATTTTTAAAGGTGTACACAGATGACGCAGTTCCAAAAGAAAATGGAAAAGAGACTCAGACAGGCAGTACAAGCAAACATTCTTCAGAAAAGGCGATTGATACCAAGCCGAATATTACTGAAAAAGCAAATCAAACTAAGTCTGCTGATCTTGGGATTAAAAAAGGTTTATTTATTTATATTTTCTAAAGCTTTATATTTAAAGAAAGTACAATTTTGGTATGTTACATTCGGGATTAGAAGGGTTTTCTCCTAATGTCCTAAAACTTGAACTTTCTGAGGTATGCTTCTTGTTAGCCCATAATGAAATACCTTGCAAGCATTGTGTTCAGATAAAATTCGCAATAATAACTGTAGAACAATAGTACATTACGTTGGTACAATACATCACCAATGCATGCAGGGTCGCCGAGAAGGCGTTGAAGGCGGTACAAATTACCGGGATCCGGAATAATTGGGGGGGCGAATTGCAGCCCCCGCGCGTTAAATTTTTAAGGGGTAATTTAGAAAAGTAATGTAAACAATATTAGTTTCCAGGAAGTGAGGACTTTGCTTTTGCCCTTCAATTCTTTGTTTTTTTTTTTTTTGTTACTGAAAGGAAGCCGTGGCTTTTATTTGTACCGGAGCTCGGCACATCCTCGGCGGCCCTAAATGCATATAGCACCGAGGTGAAGCACTTCTTGAGACAGAAATGAAACTGTTTACCCAGGTTTAAAAACTATTTTATTTAAATTCATGTTTTATTTTTAAATTTCTCTTTGTTTCGTTTTAATGAAAAATAAGTTAACCTAACAAAATTATTTTAAATTTGTCAAATAATTGATGACGTCTGAACTGCGCGAACCAGATTTTGTCACGTACTTAGATACTTAAAAAAGATTATACTTTGGCAGAATTGCGTACCAAATTTTATTAGGTAAAATCGTACCTAAAAGGAAATACAAAATACATCATTGGAAATTGCCTCAGAGGGTAGAGTAATGAATATCAAATAAGTAATAAAACAGGATTGTGCGAGTGTTCATAAAATTGTTTATTAAACTAACAAGAACTTACCTGATCGCCTGCGAATAAGTACGAATATCAAATACGGTTTTTCAATAACAATTGATTTTTTTTACACACGTTGTCACACGTACTTTTGTACGCAGTTCGGTCAGTAATTTAAGGGGTAAGAGGGTGAAGGGCGTGTAAAGAAAGTTCACAAAAATAAAGTTTGGTACGCAGTTCTGACACATATTTAAAACGGTCCGCAGTTCCGACGCATAGAAATAATTACGCCCTCATTTATCGCAACTTGAGATGTCGCAGATAAAATATCAGTTCAGATGTCGAATTGTTTTTTTTTAACTTTGCGACGGTTGCTACGGTTATATACATAGTGGTAAGTAAAACTGTCAGTTGACTGTAAGTAAAAACAAAACATCTTATTTAAAAACAATTTTATTAGTTACCACATCCATTCAAACCGATGACTGGAGCCATGATCCTTGTGTAAATGCGGGTGTTGTCCAAAAACGGAATCGAAAATTGACAATAAAAGTGTGATAACTGACCAGAAGCCTGTACAAGATGCTTCTACAGGTGATAGAACAGTGACAGCCTCCAAAATATCCTAACAAATTGTATTGGTGAAACTGTAGAAACAAACACTTCCACGAATCGGGTAGAGAAAAATATAACTCGATATACAGGGTGTCCCACGATGAAATGTTTGAATGAATCGTTTTCTTGTAAACTTGACTTCAGAAAATTTTAAAAATTTGGCATTGTAAGGTCAGTATGGGCATGCGGCTAAAATATTTTGACAGTCTTGATACAAATTCATGTTAACTACCTTATTTTAAATAGGACACCCGGTAGATTTTATTAGTTTCTGCGTAAAGTTCTAAGCATATTTTATAAATAATGTTCTATACCTCACTTTCACTGTTTATAGTCTAAGATCCGGCATTAAAAATACACCCTTATCTGTTATTTAAATGAAATAATATTTTCTAGGCAGATTTTAATGTAAGTGAATGCAAGTGAAAACCACTGCCAGCATAGGTCTGCTACAATTATTAATAATTAATTAAATAATACTTAATTTATTTATAATTGTTACCTTTACATGTTAATTTTATGTACTTAACAAACAGTATATTATAAACCTTGTTGTAGTAAGCACCCATCTCTATGACTGCTACACTTACCTGCAGCCAGGTGAGAACATTTTCCGTTTGGTTCATGCAATTAAAATTTAAAGGTAACAATTATAAATAAATTAAGTAATAATTAATTATGTTTTATTAATTGTAGCAGACCTATGCTGGCAGAGATTGTTTACTTGCATTCACTACGTTAAAATCTGCCTAAAAAATATTATTTCATTCAATTAACAGATAAGGGTATATTTTTTAATATCGGATCTTAGACTATTATGACTTATTTTTCTTTTAAATTTTATGGCAAAAATGACGTTCGCAAACCATTATATAACCATCATTTTTTTAACAAAAACCTTTAATAAGAATTCAGGTTGGGTTCCTTTTGCAGAAAGAAAGAAAACTTCTTTAGTGAACTATATTATTAATATGGTGATAATTAATCAATAAAGGGTGGTCAAAAATAAATGTTATTAGTTGCCATATGTAGCCAAACATAACGCCGCCCTAAAAGCATTGGTAAAATAGATAAATAATAATTTGTCAATATTTCGAATAGTATAAATTTGTAGAATCAACATCCTTACACAGAGAAAACTGTTATGTTTAGTGCTCAATGGGATAAGCTAATAAAACATGGTGATTTTCAATAAAAAAATGGCTTTCAAAGTTTTTGTTAATATAAGTTTTAATATCTTTTTTGACTACCCTTTAATTAATTGTCCATATATCAATACAATCCACTTAAGAAGTTTTTTATCTACAAGGAATCTAACTTACCTGACCCCAATTCTGAATAGAGGCGTTTGTTTACGATTTTTTGTAAATCTTATACCAACTTTTCGGGAAATCGATCCCTGCAATTCGTCGTGAGAAACCTGTATAAAGGGATAATTTTTAGTAATAACCTGTTTAATCATTTTTTAGCTATGTGTCCCTGAAAACTTTGAAAAGTTATTAAAGAATAATAAAAGTATTCAAAACTTCTCGTTCTGTACTGATAAAAAGATTGTGCTTGTGATGCCTACGATGTTAAAGAAGCTTTAAATAGGGGACTTGTATTGCCTTGTAGTGACATATGTTTGAAAAGAAAGAAGTTAGCATTAAAGAACAGAAAAAGAAAAAGAAACAAAAACCAATAAGAAAAAGGAAACTAAACACAAAAAGGACTATGATTCGACTGCTAGTGATGGAAATGAAACGTCTAATTCTCCAAAGTCACCTCGTGATGATGGTGGTAAGTGACCTGTGGCGGCTCGTGCATTGGAGAACAGGGAGGCTAATATTCTAAAGACTATATAAACACAGAAAAGGCCGGTAATTTGTTTGAGGTACCGCACGTATTTTAAGCAAAAACGTAATATTTGCATATACAATATGAGCAACGCTGTTTGGTTCATCGGCAAGCAATAGAATAACAAAACAAGCACTGTTAGTCACGCATGTTTACATGCCGGGATTTAGTTAGATTGTCTCTTTTCCTTACATTGCCTATATGTTATTTAACTGAGCCTGTATGCAAACAAAAATTATGTATTGCCGCATTTATGGATAAATTTATGGGGAGGTTAAACCTCCTTTGCCTTCTCTGACGAGCCGCCATTGTAAAGTGACCAAATTTAACTGTACTACTCTGTTATCTCTGATTTGTGTTTTAAAATTATTAAAGTTATTTACTATAGTTGACTATGCCTGTTTTAATTAAAATGTCGTTTGCAGATAGTAAAAGCATCAAAGAAAAAGAGAAAGAAAAGAGAAAGGAAATGAAACAAGAAAAAAAGGAAGAAGAGAAAAGGGAGAAGGAGGAGAAACAAAAGGAGGAAAAACAAAAAGAAAAGGAAAAAAAGAGGACAAAAAAAGCAGTATTCTTCATCGAGTGCAAGCTCTCCAAGAGAAAAGCCTACAAAAAAGAAAAGAATACTACTGGTTGTTTTGGTTCAAAAAAGAAAAACTCAGGGTGTGATGAATATTGCTTGGTAAGGATCAATATTATGACTAAATTTGAAAAGTTTCTAAGGGATTTATCATATTTTTGAATGATGCTAAAGGTCGAAAGAGGTTTAATTTTTTGTTTATACGATTTTTTTGTCTTAACAGACGTTACATAAAATTTAAAAGCATATACAAGTGTACGTACATAGAATCTACATATGGAGTTATCGACTAACTATATTTAACATTGCATTTTTATGAAATCCCTAGACCAAGTGTCATAGCTTCTTAACTATTATATTTTGGCGACTATAAATTTATAATATTGAATATTGTCAATTTCATTGAAAAATATACCATTTACGAATCAATTTTATTTCCAAAAGTTTTAATTTTTTTAAATTGATTCATTCAAAAGGTTGGAGGAGGGGCACTAAAGAAATGCACTGTAGATAAACGGTTTGGAAAATAGGACAGTTTCCGCACCGTTTTAATTTTACCGGAAATGGCTTCGGTTTTTAATCTTTAAATAAAACACCCTGTATATTAAAATATTTTTGTATTTCTAAGAAAATTGTTGATCAGAATAATACTTTAAAATCCAAAAATGTTAAAACATACAAAGTGTTTCGTTTTGACTTGTGTTATACGGATTCATTTACACTCAGTGTACTAATAATTCAGGTAAAACAGTTATTCATGTATTTAATATTTGAATTTTACAGGGAATAAGTGTGGAACCTAAATCTATGCAAACTTTACCAATAAGAACTTTAGACAGAAATGAGGAGGCATGTTTTCCCAATGAGAATGGTAGAAAGAGTGCACAAACTTCAACAGAATCGGAGGCAGCTACTCAAGTTTCTACATGGTCTTTAGACGAGGAAACAATAAAATCTAAACATGATAAGAAAACATCGCCCAAAGAAAATAATCAACAAGATAGGAAAACTTTGTCCACACTGGATAACAAAAAAGATAAGAGAACCGTTTCCACGGGAGATAGCAAGGAAAATATAGGTAAAATGTTAATAGAGAGTGTCGGATCAAGCGTACCGATTCGGCGCCAGATCGGGAAGGGCACAAATTTAAGGAAGAAAATATGCAAAAAATGTATAAAGCCATTTAACTTCAACATCGAGCTTCTTTTTAGTAATTATTAGAATTTATTTGGGACCACGCCAAATAGGACCGCTTTTTCTAGAACAAAATAAAGAAAAAAACTCAAAAAATTTAAAATAAGAAACTAAAGAACTAAAAATCGACGTTTCGGTGGCAAGTCCGTCACCATTGTTAACATATAATTAAATAAAAACAAAAATTTTAAAAGTTAACTAATATTTAGGTCTAAAATTTTCAAATTTAAGCTTTAGTTTTTAGGATGTTCTGAAAATCTTTTGATATTAAGTGTTAAATTTTGTGTCATAATTGGCATACATAACTTGTGTATTTATTGTTTATAATACAAAACAGGTGATGAGTTAGTTGATGTTGAGTTCTGCTGAAGACACCTCAGCTTCAAGCAAAGGTAACCATGTGTTATTTAACAGATATTGCTGCTACACATTTATTTTTATATAAATAATATGTACGCATTTTCTTTAATTTTGCATTTTAGAACAAGTTTTCTTTGCCTAAATACTTGAAGCATTACTAGTTTATCCTGTGACCTGTTTTCAGATGCGTGTTGACAAATTTAAGATTTGTTAAATTGTGTTTTGATGTTCTTTGATGCGTTCAACTACTGGTCTACAATTTTCATCTATATAAAATTTATCATACTTACAACGTATTTTATAAATAACATTTTCTGTCATTTCATTTAGGTTGTATGATTTTGTTTTTGTTAATTGACATCTTATAGTGTTTTTTGTTTCAAAGATTGTGCGTACCTATGTTAGATTTAGTTCCTATTCGTTGAATTTTATTTGATAGGCCTGAAATGTGTGGTAAAAATAAATTTGTAATAGCTCTATTTTGATTATGTCTTAGGTTTGGACTTTCAAATTTAAAAAAGTGTCCTGTTTGGCGTGTATCAAAATAAATACCATCAAATTAATGAATCCGCCTAACCAATACAGAACATATACCTTCAATTCCCTTGTTTTAGTATCATCATCACAAGTGGGCGCAAAATTTAACTCTTAGGTTCACAAGAGAAATACGTTGATCCGACACTGTTAACAGATACCTTTACTATAAAGCAGTATCCCCCTGTGAAAATATGTTTCTTACATTTCATGCATAAAAACACAAATCGTCGATGTTTCAACTTTTACTTAGAACCAACAATATGTAACTATAGTATATTTATTTCTTAAAGCTTGTCGCCAAAATCTAGAATTGGTTTTATTTGACGATTTTGGCACTTGTAATGCTCGGCGGCAAGCGGCAAAGACCACCTGAAGCCCAATATCCAAATATTTCGTGATTTGTATGACGTAATTTAAAAAAAATATCTATGGTCGCCATTAAAATTTGACAGTATGTTCTGAAATGCCATTAGAAAGGATTTTTAATGTCAGAATTTAAATATAAAATAAAATAGTAGTGTTTCTATTTTAGAACTTTGGAAAATCTTAATTTTATCTTGGCAATTTCAATTAAAATTAAAATTACAAAATGCAAGTCACAGGCAGCCTACTAGGAAAAAATATATATATATTTTTAAGCTCAAACTAATGGCATTACTTGGTTCTCTATTTAGGTACTCTTGGCCACCATCTTGAAAATAAACATTATGTTGTGATACGTCATACATAATTTATAAAATAAGCGAGTTAATTGTATGTACATCTGGTTAACCTGAAAGTTATTTTGAGGTTTTGATGATTGTTACTTTTAAAGATAGTAAGAATAGATCATTTATTTTCGAATTTCAGATTCGAGTGCCTAGATTTTAAGAAAAAAGCCAACAAATTATTTAAAAACTAAAATGGCGATGGCGAAACTTACCAAGTCATTACCAACATTTCAACTAAATGTTTGTTATTTGATATGGTAGATAATTCTTTTGTGCAATACGAAGTACTTGAAGTAATGTGTCTATACAGGGTGTCTTTAAACTCTAAAAGGTCTGTAGTACAAAATGCTACCATAGACTCCTTGGGCCAAAATATTACTATCTAACGCAGTTTACCCTTACATAAAAAGTTGATCGTTTGCGAGATATAAGGTGTCAAAGTTTTGATTTTATTTTAGATATTTTAATATTTTAGTTATTATTGGATTTTTTACGAAATTTGATATAAGGGAGTTTTTACAGTAAGAAATCTAGTTACTCGTATTTTTGCTGTTAAATAGAAAGAGAGCCACCTGCAGTCCTTTGCTTTTGTTTAAGTGTCATTACTTTTTTTGCCGCGAAATATTATGATTTTAGTATATATTTTTTTAATCTTCTATATTTTTTGCACTACAAAGGTATACTTGATAAATCTCGTTTCAAGCAATCATTTATGAGATATTTTAGAATAAACTTTTTATTTTAAATAAAAAAATCATCATATTACATTCCTTAAGTTTTATTTAAGCCACCTGGGTTTCTCTAAAGGTCTGTACAAATTGCTACTACAATTTTCTTACGCCAGAAACAACGATTTAACTCTAGTATTTGCCATATTTAAAAGTTAATCATTTGCGAGATACAGGGTGTCCAAGTAAAAAAATAAGTGGAAAATTTGACACCCTGTATCTTGCAAACCAGCAACGTTTCGACTAGGGTATGTGTGGTAGTCTTGGGACACTAACAGAGGGTCTAGATAAAGCGTGAAGAGAATGCAGTGGAAAACTATTGTTTACTAAAAATGTTTAATCTGCAATATCTTAAAAAACGGTTAAGCTCGTAACGATAATTATCAAGCTTTACCTTTTTTGTGCAAAAATTTTGGAAGAATAAAAATCTAAAATCTAAATATTTTGCCTTATTTGAAAAGCTAATCAATTGCGAGATACAGGGTGTCAAAGTAAAAAATATAAATGGAAAATTTGACACCCTGTATCTTACAAACCAGCAACGTTTCGACTAGGGTATGTGTGGTAGCTTGGGACACTAACAGAGGGTCTAGATAAAGCGTGAAGGAATGCAGTGGAAAACTATTGTTTACTAAAATGTTTAATCTGCAATATCTTAAAAACGGTTGCTCGTAACGATAATTATCAAGTTTACCTTTTTTTGCTGCAAAAATTTGGAAGAATAAAAATTCCTACTAAAATTAAAATGTATCGAGGAAAAAAAAGTTATGAGACTTTAATGCAAAGCAAAGGACTGCAGGTGGCTCCCTCTACGCTTTACTACAAAAAAACTAGCATATTTCGATTCTCCACTCTGCAAAAACTTTTTTTAAATTTTGCTATAATAAATAAAATTCAGAATCATCTTTCCGGACAGGATATTTAAAAGTGACAGTTTTTTGATTGATAGAATTAAGAGGTGCTATTTTTTTCTTTAATATATTGCATCAATAATATTGCCCGTCTGAGGGTGGCTTAAGACCAAAAGTTCATCTTCTCGTTGATTGCTAAATGCCTTATTATTAATAATTTTAAATAAAAAGGTACCTTTGTCTATTATTCATGTCCTTCAGAACCTACAGAATCAAAATATAAAGCAAGTAAGGAAACGGCTGGTAAAGACACGAGATTGGAGAAAGATATTGATGATAAGGAAAAAGAAAATGTAGACACGGATAAACGAGATAGGGACAATCCAAAGAATTTAAATAATTCTACAACGTGCAATAAATGTGGCCGCATGAAGAGAGACTGTACTAATGGCTGCCGCAATACCATTATTATTCCTTATGCTTCTAATAGTAATAGAGCGTTACCAGCTGGTGAAGCTGAATCTCTACGAATGCTTATCAAGGTTAGTATCATTTCTAAAATGATTGACTAAGATTCAATCGTTTTGCATTTTTTAAACTATTTTTTTACTATAATAGTTTCGGAAATATGACCAATCCAAATCTTAAGACACTTTTAAACTCCACAGCATTTGCTGTAATGGTAGGTTTACATCTGAAATGTATTGCATGATATTTATGTCAGACAGGCAATACTGGCTAACGTAAACGGTCAAAAATTTATGTCTGATAGATTTATTTAATTGTTTATATTTCTGCCTGATATAATTATCATGCAATAAATATATATATTTAATGGAAATTAAACAATGTTTGTATGCTCATGTTTTTAAATGTATTAGAAATAGATATACAAATGGAGTATTTTTGTAAAGCTGATCTGTTTCCTGACTCGAAAACTAGAAAACTAACTTAACAAACTGATATGTTTACTTTGTGTTTGCATAGTATAGTATTTGGGACTACTTAAAAATGCCTCATTCTGATTTAGAAATGTCTCAGAAATCCAAAAATTACAAAATATACAGGGCGTTCCATTTGAAAATTCAAAATTGGAGCAATTTACGGTTAAACCGGAAGTGACTGGGAAGTGAAAAATATGCAAAAACTCTCCTCTTCTCATACCATTCGCCTATACCGAATCTGATTTTGATATGTCTAATGGTTTATCAGTTATGGCATGTCTTACTAATTTTAATTCTTATGAATTCGTTGACATTCGAATAGCAAAAATATTTTGTATTATTTTAAATCAATACAGAAATAATTTGTAATATTTTAACAGATGCAAAACAAAGATACAAACCGACAATTTGACAGCATAATGGCCGAGCTGACACATCAAAAAAGCGAAATACGGCGTTTAAATGAGATGTATCAGAAAATGATGGACAACCTTTACGAAATGCAAAAGTCAACTAGTTCAAGTAGATCTCAGAGTAAAAAACCGTCTGATCTATCCCACGATTATCGAGGTAGTAATAGTTTTAGTGGTAAGAGATCTGACACAGCAAAAGCATGTGGCTGTACCGACAATGAGTGCAAAATTATTAGAAAACACGAGACACCGACAGAAAGAAATAATAATGACAGTTATAATACTGTTAGTAACAACAGGTAATTAAAGTTTTTCTATTTTCTTTAGTAAAGCAATATACAAGCCTGTTAGAAATCTTTAAACATCTTGTCAGAAAAACATTTGTTTTTTTTCTATACAGTGCATTTCTTTAATGCCACCCTTTTTTATTTTTTGAAGGAATGAATTTAAAAAATTTAAACTTTAGGTAATAAAATTAATGCGTAAATACTATATTTAAAGGTAAAATTGACAGATGAAAATTTCACATCATTTAATTGCTCGTGATGAGTACTTCATATTTAAGAGTTAAAAAGTACTCGGATGGAGCTTTTTAAATGATGTGTCACAAGACCCCTTTCCATTTAATGTTTCCTTGAGATGGCGCCCAGTATTTACGCATCAATTTTATTTCATGAAGTTTTAATTTTGACATTGACATTGTACAGAGTGTGTTAAAAATAATGATCTTAGCATTGCGTAATATTTTTTTGTAAACCCATCTGCTACATTTTTGTTTACATATTTATTTGATAAAAAAATAGATTTTATTTGGTCAATAATATCCAAAGGGTTTGACCCACAGGCTAAACTGTCCTGCAAGGGGTACACGAGACACACACACTGCTTTAATTGTTGCATAAATATAATTAAGAATTTTAAGTCAAAGTTTGGTGTGGTGTGCATAACAGATTGGTCAAAAAAAAGAACAAGTATTAATTTTTCAAAACGTACTGTGAAAAATCATTTATGATTGTAAAAAAAAGTTTGTAAAAGTTAGAGCCCTTTAATATTAAGAGCTCAATCACCGCGACTAACAATTTTTTGACAACATTCTTTTTTATGCAAAACTCGCAAATCGTTGACCTGAAAAATTGTATCCACACATGTTCTTAAACATAATTAAGTTCCCCTTCAAAAAAACTCTCTTTGTAAATTGTCGTCAAATAAGCCGTTTCCATGCAATCGGGCTTTGAACATTCCACTATTTTTTCAACTTTTTCTTTCGAATTTGAATTTTTGGTAGTACTACAAATATCAATTATTTAAATAAATTCAATACATAAATTTAAAGGAAATTTGATGCGCCATAAAAAAGGTCCCTAAACATTTTTCAATTTCAATATGGTTCATTTAATCTTTTATAGTAATGGTACCAACAATAGCCAGCTAAAGAGGTTTGGACCCCCAAATACAGCAGTGGCTATAAATAGGTGTGATGTTTGCAATGTGGAAATTTCAGGAAATAATGTAAGAGCTTGCATGACCTCAAACCCTAAAGAAATTGATTATCACGATGGAGACAAGTACGTATTATTATTATTAGCATGCATAAGTCCATTTCGTTTAGTTACAAAAAAATAGGCTAATTATTAAATGTAAAAAGTTATTGCTCATTTATTATCCACATATTTTAGACAAAGAAAAAATCAACTAAATCAATCAAAAAAAGCTGGCGGTTCAAACCAAAATTTATCAATAAGAAACCCCGGATTAAGTGGAGAAAATGGAGACACCAATCTACATAAAACAGATTCAGTATCTACTCTCTATAAAAAAGATAAGAAGCATAGTATATCTGAAAAAGGGGGTTATATTGGTAAAAGAAACGGCCATGAAAAAGTGATTGATAACTTTGAAATAGATAATGATCCTGACACTCCGAGAATAGATACAAAGATAGACACAGAAGTAGAGGGTAGTGGTAGTGACCAAGGAAGGAAAACCAGAGGAATATACAGCAGTAGGGTTTTAATTTGGTTAAAAAAATCATGGATAAGCATTAAGCATAAGAGAGATGAATGCAAGAAAAAACATCAAGATAAATTAAAAGACGAAACTTGGAAATGTATGCTTAAGTTTTGTCATAACAAGGCTAAACAGGCTACCACTGGAATATGGAAAGGTAAATATGCATGTTTAAACCTATTCAACTGTTTTTTTTTTACCGTAAATAACCAGTAAGATACTGTACCGTTTATTTTACCCACACCGTAAATACTAAAAATAATTTTTATTTTTTGTAGTTTGGATCTAACCATACAAACTTAGCCATTATCATCAATTATTTGGTTACATTTTTAATAGGGTTTGTTTTTGTAAGCTTTATAAAATGCATTATTTTTTAAGCTACGAAGAATGTATTCTAACATTTTACAAATATTTCCACCGAAAAGGCAGCAATGTTGTACGCAGACATTTTTGAAGAAGTTTTGATCAATTCAATTTATGATACTACATTGTTTATTTATTGTAACCGTCAATACATTTACATATTTACATATTTTTTAGTCTATTATTATAGGGGGATAATATAAGTTTGTTAAATGAATACGAAGGTTTTTCGGCTGCGTTTCGCTACCTCATATAGCGTGAGTTATACAGGCAAAACTTTTTTCTCTTGTCCAAAGCTGTATAATTGTAGCTTTGTTCGTAACGCAAAATTTGCAACCAATTTCCAATTTTATAATGCGCATGCTTGGTTGGAAATAATATTCTGATTAGTTCGAAACCTGTAACTTTGCGAACGGAATGACCTAAAATACCAACTGGAACCACGCCGCCTAGCCAAAATTTTAAAACAAAATTTTGTAAAAATACTTTCAAAACGTTCCTCAAATACTTCTAAAACCAAAGACTGAAACACACTAAACTGGCTAAACAGTTGAAATTGTAAACAACTATGAACAAACACTCATTTGAAATTGGCAAAAGTCGTTCATTTTTCTCAAAGAGACCTCTTAATATGATAAGTAAAAGTATAAGACAAACTCGAAGTCTGGGTCTCGGTCAAAGAATTCTATTTGACTGAGACCCAGACTTCGAGTTTGTCTTATACTTTTACTTAACTCATTTGAAATCTAAGAAAATGACAAAACACAACAGTAATGGTCATTGCGCATGTGTCCAACTAAACATTTCTCCAAAATCAGCGGATTATTTTGACAGTTGGAAATTAGTTTACGACGAAAAATTGGACGTCTGCGAACAGGGGACTTTTGATCAGCAGTTTGGGATTTCGCATGCATCTGACTGTTTCTGGTAGATTTTAAGTCCTCTATGAACAGACTTAATATCTATAATGACTGATACCTTACTGACCTTTAAAATTAGGCCTACGTGATTTTGTTAATCAAAGTAAAAGACATATTTCCAGCATATTTTATTAAAAGAAATTTGGGTCATGGCACAATTATGGCTTAAAAAACCAAAAACTATTTTTGATTCTTACAATTAAAGATATGCGTTATAAAAGATCTTTGGCATCGGTTACCAAACTCATATCTTTCCAAAGAAAATTTGTTTCTTTCAAGTCTTTTTACCAGTTTTCACCGGGTTTTGGTTTTCGACTTTTCATCTCTTGTATCTTCTATTTCGACTTTTCGTAAGTATTTGCAGTCGTCTATTGCAAAACTAAAAATTACATAAAAAATATGTCAACAAGTTACTCTTAACTGTGATAATTGCCTACATTACACTTCATCCTTTCTATTTTTTTAATTTAAATATGGCTATTTTAAAGAATAGACGTTAGATAGTTACATATTTTTTAGAGAACCCGTATATTAGATATTATACCAGGTGTCCCAAGCATGTGTCTCACCCCTATAACCTTTTTAAATTTTAAAGATATTAAAGTAAAATTTGGTACATTGGTATATCACATAAATGTGCATTGTTTCACGTATTTGGTTATAATACAGTTAGGATATTAGAAAAGTTCCCCCCACTTTATCTTTTGAATGGGACAAGATATTGAGATCGGGTAAAAGGGTGTCACTTGAACTCCTCTTTGACATAAAAATGATTTTGGTCACGTGCCCTAGTGCCAAGGGGGACTAGCAACTTTTTTTCAAATGGAAATAGGGGTCATGTAGCACCCTGTTTCAAGGATTTTTGATTCTCTACTCATTACCGTTTTATTTTTAAAAATTGGTCCAGTCATTCTAGAGTTACAAGCGTTTGAGGTTTAGCTCAAATTTGTATATACATACACTGCGGTTTTTAAAAGTTCTCTCTCCCTCAAGTTTTGAATGGGTCAAGATATCGAGATCGGCTAAAATTTGTGTAAACTGGTGTCACTTAAGCGACTTTTTGGCATAAAAATAATTTTTGTCACGTGGTCTAGTGTCAAGAGGGCACTAGCAATTTTTTTAAATAGAAATGTGGGGTTATGTATCACCTCGTTTTAAAGGCCAAATTTCAAACGGTTTAAGTCTGGAACGACTCGGCCGACTTTCAAAAACAAACTGGCGTTGACTAGAGAATTAAAGGGCCCCTAGGCACTAGGCAACGTGACCGAAATCATTTTTGTGTCGAAGAGTAGTTGAAGTAACACCCTTTTACCCAAATTTTACCCGATTTTGATCTTGTCCCATTCAAAAGATAAAGTTGGGGAAACTATTTTAATTTCCTCACTGTATATAACCTACTTCAGGTTTAGTCGGAAATTACATTACCTTTCTCATTTTAAATAGGACACCCGGTTAATTTTTACATATTTAAATAAAAAAAGGCATTCGTAGTTCAGTGACAAAAAAAAACTTAGGACCATAATGTCATAATGTTCATACACATGGTCAATCAGGTCTTCGATCCTACCAGAACTGAAAAAGAGTTCGCGAGTAGGTGCGAATGTGTGTATACTGAACTGACGGCGCATTCCAATGCAAATTCATAGCATCTGTCTTACTCGCAGACTTACTTTCATACCTAACTTCAGGTAGGTTCAAGGAAATGCCTCACCGTGTATGCCTATATAAATATGATGTTGCCTCAGATGTTTCAAACTTTACACAAATGAGAAGAGGCTATAAAAAACAAAAGATTATCATCTCTTCCTTTTTTCGTGATAGCTTGGTTTAAAATTTACCGCCTAATCGAATTTATAGCATTCTAGATTAAAAATTAAACAAATTTACCTCCGTATTCACCATTCTCATAGCTGTCAGCCTGATAGTTATCTGTTTGCCAAGATTTCTTTTTCTGATAATATTTTTTTAAGCTGGCATTTACGTCATATTGACTTCATATTAAAAACTACAACTAACTCATCCCCAAAAAAGAAAAAACCATACAGAGCTTAAATCACTGAAGTTTTTCTTCAAAATATAAAAGTTAACGTCACTTTATCTGACAGTCAAAGGCTATCAGCCTGATAAATATTGGTGAATACGGCTGTTAGAGGTTAGATTAGATGTCAAAAAGAAGCAAACGGAGTATCATTGTACTTGAGATGTTATTTTTTGTTCAAATAAGAAAGTTAAGGTCGTCAGTTAGGTGATATACTATGCTAAATTTTATTTTATTATTAAAAATCATAAAAAACTTACAGAGGTTAGCTACTGGCTAAAAATATCCGGTATACAATCTCAGATCATGGGAATTAAGACGCGATGTTTTGTAAACTTGCATGTAGCAAATTTTACGTTTAAAATAATACCAAAAGGATATAATAGCTACCGCAACAGAATTACGGACACGTGTGATGAAATCGGAGTCGAAAATCGAAGCCCTCTCATAAGCCCGCTTATATAGACTGCGAAGCTGTCCATATAAGCGCATGGAGATAAATCGCTCGTAATTCTGCCGTTTAAACTGGACTTCTATTGCGGTAGCTATAATATTCTTTAATAAAACTCTTAATTGACGTAAAGTCAATTTTTTGAATGTCAATAAATGAGAAATGAGTTATTTAAAAAATATATATAGTCTATTTCACATGTTCTTAAAGGGGAAGGATTAAGTTTAAGAATATGAAAAACATACAGGGCGTTTCATTTAAAATAACAAAATTGCTCTATATCGAAAAATCGCCCATTATTTTGTAACAATTTTAAAACAAATTTAAAAAGATATGGTAAAAAAAATCTAAGGCTGTCTGCGAAAACAGCATCTTGATAACTTCATTTATTCTAAATTTATTCGCCATCAAAATGTGGATGTGTCTTATTTTTTTGTACCTAAAACAAATTTCTATGGGGTACTTTAAATTTCCAAAAATATTTATCGCTTTTATTATTGCCAAATGCTCAGTTTTCAGAGACGGCGGTTGATAATGTCGTGTTTCTAGCAAAACTAAGTATCCTTCTTAACTTTTAGTAATAAATTCTGCACGGCGATCACAGCCCTCGTTCCTCGATTCGATTTACAATTTTCGATCGAAATCGCTTTATTATGATCGAGTATTTTAATCGAATAGAGACGAATCATCGAAGATCGGGGCTCAATATTCCTCGATTTCGATCAAAAATTGTAAATCGAATCGAGAATCGAGGGTCGTGATACCACTGCTGAATTACAATGTGTAACCGTTTCAAACATACCTATAAATTAAAAAAACAAGCGGTGCTGTCGCTAAATGCCATAAGGAATGATAATCGAACACATAGAATATTGGTGGCCGGTCTATTACTTCCAACAACAAAACAAGACCTGTCAAAGCCACATACATTGCGCACTTCCACACATATGGCTGTCTAAATCTGTATATGACGGACCAAAGAAACCAACACACTGCCGTGAATGTTCCTACAAATTGTTTAGGGATAAAATATTAACATTAAATTAGTTTTATTTCATAAAAATTCTTATAAAGCCAAGGCATTTCAAAAATATTTTTTCAAATGCACCAATTTTTCCTATTACTTAAATAACCTTTAAAAAAATAAAACACATTTTTTTCTTAATATTTTTAAATATTAAATAATATAAGATTCCAATGCATTGGGTGATACTTTTTCCATTTTTAAATATTATTGAAACGAGTTTTCGTTAAAATCACATTAGTTACTTACCTATTATAATATTGAGCTGCATATTATAGGCATAGTCAAATTTACCCATACTTAAATATGTCGCATGACTAGCAAAAATGCCAAGAAAAATACTGTCATTATAATAACCACAAAACGTGGTAAAATATACCTAAATATCCTAAAAAAGTACATGGTTTCAGTAAAATAATATGACAATAGTAAAGTTTGTACGCTAAAAATATGGAATACACGTCGTGCCAGCTCGATGCTTCCTCCTTAAACACTAGCAGGTAGACATTTAACCGAGAACGGCTGCGTTGAAACCTTCCACGATAGGATAACGCATCCATCACTCTCGATCTTAAGTTGAAGTGGCACGACGAGTATATCATGAGACTTAATTCTGACATTTTGTGCCTGGAAAACTGCGTTTAAAATAAATAAAATAAAGACATAGTTTACTTAGTTTACCAAAAATCTTGTAAAATATGGTTTAAATGGATATTTTGAACCCGCTACTTGTAGAGCTACATTAGGCGACTGTTTTACCACACCTTGTCTGCACCAGACAGGTATTTCTGGCTTGGATAAAGTCTAAGTAGATACCGTGGATGCGGGGAATATAAATGTCAAACCTGTTTTCTTTCAGTTATGTTAACATTTAATAGCCCTTTTTACAGCAAGTTGAATTCTAGCTCCTTGCATACTTACCTAACTAACATAACATAACAATTGACTAGGACTATAGAGAATGCACAAGCATAATCAAAAAGCTCAGTTAAAGGAAAGTCTCTTGAATGAAATATTGACGACCACACCCAGGCATGACAGCAGATCTAAAAATTTATTGTTAAATAATCAAGAACTTTTAGATAAATTAAAAACAACTACCGGATGTCATAGTTAGACAAGGCATAACCCCTAGAGTATTAGACATATCAAAATGAGACTTGAGCCGTTTTCTCGTGTTAATACGGTTTTTCAAAATATTTGATACCCATCTATCTAACTCTCATATTATATCTTTATTTCAAATGCGGTTTGAACCACTCCGAGGAATTACGGTTAACACGAAAAATGACTTTGGTATAGGAAAAGAAAGGGAAGGAGATGGTTCTCGCATGTCTCTCACTTTTCGGTTGTTCCGGTGTAACCGGAAATGCCTTCAATTTTGATTTTTGAATGGAATGTATATTTCACCGTTTTGGATTACTGAAAATCCTAAATTATATTTTACTATTTTTAAAAGTTATTTTTAATATTGTATCTAGGTGGCCATGATCCTATATTTTTAATTTGATCGCAAATAAAATAAAAGCGTTAGATACGCCAAAAAATCTTTATTTGAAAAGTGCTTGTCTAAACAGGGTTGCTATTTGAAAATAATAATTAGACACAAAATGTCAATTTGCCCACTAGTTTTATTCCTATCTTTCATTCAAGAACCTAAAACTTTGCGATTGTATTTTTGTGACATTACCTGGGGTTCTTAAAATAAATTGGCGTCCAATCATGACCACCCAGATCCAATATTAAAAATGTCTCTAAAAAATTCTATAAAGCTTAGAAACTTTTTAAAATATCACATTCTGATTAATATTTGTCTTAGGAATCCAAAAATGTTAAGCTATACAGGATGTTCCATTTAAAAATTTGAATTATAAGCCATTTTCCGGTTAAACCGAAAGTGACTGGAAAGTAATAAATATTTAAACACTCTCCTCTTTCCATAATATTTACCTATGGCGAGTCATTTTGATGTGTCAAATACTTCAGGAGTTATAGCTTGTCTAATAAATTTGTTGACACTCGGTATAGTATATTTTTTAATGTCCCTCTTTTTAATTTTAGAATAAAGTTATCTAAAAAAAATCATACCTCAGGAAATCAAATTAATGCACAAAATAAAAATTTTAGGGTAAAATTAATAGATTAAAATTTAAAGACGTCTGCTCGGTGCCATCTTGGAAAAAAACAGGAAATAGGTAAGAGGATATGGTACATCATTTAAAAACTCCTGGGAACTTTTATAACCTTGTAATATAAAGTCAATACCTTACCTACTAAAAAATGGCGATACATTATTAATTACCTGAACATTTTATTTGGATGGCCATTTTTTAAAGTGATATAACTGATATAATAAATGTAGATCTTTTAAATGGTGATAATATACTGGGTAGGACAAACTGTAATATTTTTTAATAAATAAAACATCATGTTACCATCAAAAAGATCTTTAAAATATCCATAATAAAATGCCACATTAATTATATCTTATAACTGTATTAGTTTCAGAAATATGAATATCCTTATAATAAGGTATTTAGGTATGGACCTTGTCAATGACTTTATATTCAAGGGTTATAAAGTACTCCTTAGAAGCTTTATAATGATGTGCCACAATATACCCCTTTCCATTAAATTATTTTCCCAAGATGGAGGCCGGCAGTCATCTTGACATTTCATATGTCGATTTAACTTAAAAATATTGTTCCCTAATTTTTTTATTGATCCATATAAAATTAAAAGGGGCGAATTAAAGTATTATAAAGAAAGGCACGGTGTATTTTTTATGTTTTACGTCTGAAAGTATGTTGGTCAGACAATAGGCCCTTAGCCATGTACACCTAAGGTAGCAAATTTTCGGTGTAGATAGATTGGATTTTATTCTTTTCTTCAGATTTTCCGAGAAATTGAATGATTTTTTGTAATGATGCCAAACTTTGTATTTTTGTGGAAATGCCCGCGAAATTATTTAAAACGTCGGACAGTCCGATTACGTAGTTGGAGTGTATCTACGTAACGCTTTTCACATAAGCACTGGCAACATTGTGAAGTTGATTAAACTCGCAAATTGTGGAATAAATTTTAATCAAGTTTAAAAATTATTTACAAAAAACCATAAACAATTTTGTAAAAAATAATTTTCCCGGGTTGGTGACGTATTTAACTATTGACTAAAATAGTTTTTTACCATTGTAAATTTTTGGCTAAAAGCTTATTGCTTTTTTTGCTCATAAAGAACTAATACAGTGCATTTCTTTAATGACCCCACCTCCTTTTATTTTTGAACGGATCAATTTAAAAAGTTAAACTTTAGGATATGAAATTGATGCATAAATACTATATTTTTAGAGTAAAACTGACAGATAAAAATTTTAAGCTGGCCATCTTGGAAAAAAAGTTAATAGAAAGGGGATCATGTGCCACATCATTTTAAAGCTTCGACGAGTACTTTATAACCCTAGAAGATAAAGTTAATATCACCTAATACGAAATGGCAGTTCTTTTAAAAATTACCTAAATACCTGGTTTGGGTGGCCATATTTCCGAAACTAATAAAGTTGGATGTACCTAATATGGTGTTTTTTTAAAGCTCTTTAAAAGATCCTTTTATTGGTAACACTTGTGATAGTATACAGGGTGGAAATAGTATATATTTCTTTATGAAGCACCCTGTATATTATATTACCATTAAAAGATCTTAACGGCCGTATTCAATAAGCTCCAACTAACATTTATCAGACTGGTAACCCGCTAATGCAAATGCCAAAACTATAGGCTATCAGTCTGATAAGTTAGTTGGAGCTTGGTGAATACGGCCGTTAAAGAGATTTAAGGAAATACCAGATTTAGTACATCTTACTTTATTATTCATGAAAAATATGGTGGTCCAAATCAGGTATGTAGGTAATTTTTAAAGTACCGCCATTTTGTATAAGGTGAAGTTATTGACTTTATATTCTAGGGTTGTAAAGTACTCGCCAGAAGCTTTAAAATGATGTACCTCAAGACCCCTATTTCCATTTAATTTTTTTCTCCCAAGATGGCACCCAGGCGCCATCTTGAAATTTTTATCTGTCAATGTCACTCTAAATTATAAGCTGTATTCTTTCAAGACATGATCAGTGAACAACCTAATAGAAGTGAAACTGATACCATTCTTCCAAAACCTATGTGGCTAACTTTAGTCTGAATGTTTATTAATATGATCACTTGCAAGTGATAGAACTGATAAAAGTGAAACTGATCATGTTTCGAAAGAAAATTTTTACTTTTTTAAATTGATCCGTTCAAAAAATAAAAGGTGGGGGACAATAAAGAACTGCACTGTATAATATTTACCATGCTATACATAAACCACATCCAGTATAGGGGACTATCAGGTCTAACTTGTCTATGAAACTTTTTAATCATTTTTAAATGAATGAAAAGATTTAACAACGAGAAGGCCGTGGATGCCGGTTCTTGAATTCCAAAGAGTCTTATAAACGGCCACTGAAATATTAAAAATGATATTAGGTTTTAATATTGCAAAATATTTTTTCTATATAAGTGTTACAAATTTAAGTGTAAGAAAAAGAATCTTACGCAACGTAAAGGCGCATCCAGAATATTTAACAAAACATCAGCAGGCGAAGTCGTATCTGCGAGGCCCCTATTGGCTATGAAGATAGCAAAAGAGGACCCTTTATTGAAAAATTATTAGGCAAAAAAAAGTTTTCACTTTCAAATACAGTACAGGTGAACATCATTATGCCATGAAAGACATCCTCACTCCTAAAGGACTTGTCGGTCAGATGGGGCAAAAAATTGGAGTGGGACTGGAGCTGGTCTTTGGAGTAAAAATCCAAGGATGGTGCTAGCCTTCGCCCTTGGAGGTCACTCAAAAGTAGTTCAAACTGAGGTGTATGATATCTGGGTTTGAACCAACTGATGAGGTCTTTAAGCGATGAACCAAGGATTGGACCAAAAGAAAGTTTGGGGAACTATGGTCATCGGAAACAAAGATAATGTATACCAGGGCAATGCTCAAAGTTCCCCCTCAGGACCTTGCATCCAGCCATCCAGACTACTGGGCATGAGTAGAACTCAGCTGAGGACTATAACAGGCCTGGTTTCTGGACACTGGTATACTAAAAAGCACTTAGCCAGATTAGGTCTGGTAGCGCATAACATCTGTAGGCGGTGTGGAAATGGGGATGAAACCCCTTGTCACGTGATTATGGAATGTAGGGTTCTAGAGGGTCCACGAGAGAACATATTTGGAACCTAAATTGAATCAAAAGCACTAAACCTTGCAGGACTGGACCTAGGGCGAATGGGCGAATGCTGCAGTTGGCACATAGCATCGACCTGGACAAAGTACCGACACTCTAAAGGATATCCCCCTATAAATATGAAAAAAAAACTGGGAGACTAATATCCAAGTTGTGAATTGTTTTCTGGTCTGTAGAAAATCATCGCATTCGTTATATTCGAATATTTTTTGACGTGGCTGTCACGAAATACATTGCTTTGAAAACATCAATACATAATACTCTACCAGGGATAAAACTTGATTTTGTTGTCCCAGTTCTTTTTCTTTGGGCACGATGGTACCTCCAGGCTCCTTTCATTAAAGCTTACAGAAACAGAACAACACTATACAACATAATTTCAATAAATCACATCTTTTCTATACTTCAATCATGCTTGCTACTGTTTATCCTGCCCAAAATTATAACATAACAATGTTTATGCCTTACATTTTATATCTCAACTGAAAGGCCTCCTAACCGTGAGGCTCCCCTACCCGCTAGGCCATAGGCGACCGCCTACGCCTAGCTACGCTACTGGTAACAAAATACCTATCTTGTTTACCGCAAAATGTATCTTAAATATTTTATAATCAAAAAGTATCTTACAAATTTAATGTTTTAAACATTATAAATATCTCCTTTTATGAAAGGTCTTAGTTTTATGAAGTGACCTTTTATGCGTTTTTACTATTACTTATCGCTGTATAGGGATGAGGCAAACTAATATAATATTACAAGTCCATATACTTTAAGTATTTTAACTATAAAAACAAAAGAGAAATATAAAAAGTGCAACAAATTAAATATGTTTTTGTTTTAATGTAACTAATCTTACATTTTTTGGATTTTTGAGTTAAGTGATTGGTATGATGCAACATGAATCTTCATAAAATCTTTTATTTCACATCTTTATGAGAAACACCCATAAAATATCTTCAGGTCCAAATAAATAAAATTGTACATTTTACTGGGGTATTTAGTAAATATTGTAAATTTATTTATAAATATTTTACAATATATACTGGGTTAGTGGAAAGTACAGCAAGTCTTAAATATTTCTAAAACCACTAATGCTACATTACAAGCCGATACTCACCTAGAGGTTTTTACCCCGGTTAAAAAGTCTTTCACTTTTACAATTTACACCAGCACAAGTAGGTAAGGGACTTTACAATTCACACCAGCACAAGTAGGTAAGGGTTAAAACTCGTGTGCTTTCACCCTCCAATTTGCCAATGCATATTTGCATATTAGCAAATGTGAATATTGGGTCATCTTATATCAAGTCAACCCATGGTTTGGCAGGTACCATTTTCGATTTTCATGATTTTTGGCACGTCTATTCTACCCATAAAACAGATAAAAATCCAAAATTTTATTTTTTTCTAACCAGTAGTTTTTTTATTACGCCACCGCTTTTTCATCAAATTAAATAAAATAAAATATATTATTTTTTGAATAATCTTTTACCTTGAGATAATTTGGTCTCTTGATATTTTTACGTACGACGAACAATTTTCGTTAAAAAAAAGCAATTTTAATGCATGGCAAAAATCTGATATGGTGCTTTGTATGCAAAATTCGTTTTTGACTTAAAATTAAAATTCATTTTTGTATTAAGTTTAAATTGTAGTAATGTAAGTTTTTAATCTTTTTTAATAAAAATTAGACAAGAACAAATTTTACATACAAAACACCATACCAGATTTTAGGGTTTTTGCCATGCATTAAAATGGCTTTAATTTTTTTAAACGATAACTGTTCGTCGTACGGTAAAATACCAAGAGACCAAATTTACTCCAAAATAAATAGTTATTCTAAAAATAATATTAATTCGAAGAAAAAGCTGTGGCATACTGTTTTTTTCTTGAAAAATTCAATACAAATCTTGTTCGAACGTTACTGGTATTTTTTTTAAACTTTTACATCCAAAAATGTAACGTAATGTGTATCAAATTTTGTAGACATACCTGGAGTGGTAGGAAAGTTATGATAAAAAAGATTTTTTCTTAAAATTTTAACACCCTGTATCTTGGAAACGAAGCATTTTTAAACATAATTTTATTTAAAAAATGTTCTTATTTTCTTGTCTTCTATACTGTGTTAAGAGGATAATACCAACTTAAAAATTACCCTGTATATCTATGTGTAATGACACTATATTTATTTTTTTTTACATTGAATCCATCATTTCTCCTTGTCAAAATTTGGTGAATATATTACAAGAATGTAGACAAAAAACACATTAAAGAAATAATAATAATAATTTCTTTTTATTTTTTTTTAATTTTTCTTCTCGAAGGTAGGTCATGCCCCACATCATAAAAAAGGCCTTTACAATACCTTTAAAATAAGCCAGTACCTTTTATATATGACGAGCAGTTCTGCGGATATTTTGTACATGCAAAATTTACAAATTTTTCAATTTTTAAAATTGAATATTAAAACAACTTCTTGTCAGAAAAATTAAAATTTTGAATTTTTGACCTCTTTCATGGGTAGAATAAGTGTACCAAAAATCATTTAAATCGGAGAACATGAAAACCAAATTAATTTCTTTTTTAGTTGATTTAATATGAAATGACCCTATTAGCAAATACGAATGCGAACATTCGTTACATTACTACCTTAATACCTTATGCCTACACCTACATATGTACTTACTTTTCCATAAAATTGGGGAGTTTTCCAATTACGTTCATGAAATGAGTCGACAGTTTTCCACATGCAGCCGTACTTGCATTCATCTAAACAAGACCATGCCAGTATTTTTAAATATATTGGTTGTACATATGTTCCCACAAAGTTTACACCATCTAAAATAATTACAAATAATATGCAAGCTGCTAGCTTAAAAGTAATAAAATGAATAATGGCGACAGTAGGTATCAGGATCAGCTAAAAATTAGGTAACTGCAGGTAAATTGTAATTTAATTAAAATAATATTCACTATTCTCAGTAATTAATATTTAATTATTACTTAAAAATATAATTAATATTATACAGGGTGTAATTTATTTGATGGCTAAAAATACAGGGTATGATTCCTTAGCTTATTTTAGGAAGAAAGGTTCATATGAACATATGTCTTAAACATCTTAGCTTGTAAGCTACAGGGTGTTAAAGTTTTTAGAAAAATATCGTTTTCCTATCGTAACTTTAAAACTCCTAAAGATATTTTTTTTAAATTTATTAGACACCTACTAAGCACCAATGGGCTTTTTTTTGATGTGGATTTTTTTTTAATTATTTCTACCTGTGGCGTCAGTATAGCATGTACACTGGAAATTTTACAAAAAAATATGGTCCCCATTGGTTTAAAAATATATTTTTTTAAATTTCCATTTATTTTACAACGAATTTGACCTCTTGAACTTTCTTGTTGGACGCACCGTTTTTGCGTAAAAATATGCATGCATTTTTGATAAAGCGAAATTATTTTAAACTAGTAGGCTCGTGCCCTAGGACGTCAAATTTGTTGCAAAATAAATGAGGATTTAAAAATGTATTTTAATTTATGAAAAAAGCAATGGCGTACCATAATTTATTTTTTGAAAATTTCCAGTATTTATTCCGTACGGACGCCACTGGTTAAAATATTTAAGAATGTTATACTTTAGAAAATCCTCTTGTTACTTAGTAGATTCTTGTAGATTCAGTTTTTTTCTTTAAACTTTAACACCCTGTAGCTCAAAAGTAAGGGGGTTCATATAAACTGAACTTTTCTTCCTAAAATAAGCTAAGGAATCAAGCCCTGTATTTTTAGCCATCAATTAAATTACACCCTGTATAGAATATAGTAGTACAGAGAAGTACAAAAATTTATAGGGTAAAAATAAAACAGGATCCACATATAAATTGGTATATTTTCTTATGCTTCTATTATGATATTAAATACTTAGGTGTCAAAAAAAAAAGTATATATATATATATATATATGTATATATGATATATATATATATATATATATATATATATATATATATATATATATATATATATATATATATATATATATATATATATATATATATATATATATATATATAATGTACAAACAATAACAGCAATTTTACACTCAAACATTACATTTGCTTTAACAATCAAAATAACAAGTATAACAAGAAACAAATAATAATAAATGCACCTAGATGAGAACATCTGTATGTGCACAATTCTATACCCATAAGTACTGTACAAAATATATCCTTAAACAGATGTAACATTCCAAAAATCTAATAATAAACAATAGGATAATTAAAAAAAAGTAATACCAATAAAAGAAAACATAAAAAGCTATTGATATCATCCTAATCAAACAACTTTTCAAATGTAGAACATTTTCAAAGATAAGTCTTTTGCAGGCCATTCTTAATCGTATTTATTTTTATTTCTTTAATAATGGGTGGTAACATATTGTAAATTTTGGGGCCAATATAGTTAATATACCTTAAGCTCAGATTACTGTGACTAATAGAAAGTTGCAGTTCACTGTTTTTATTAGCCTAAGTGGTATAGTTATTGTCTATGACAACCTGCAACCTCCTACGAGTATGCACAAAAGAACAGGCCGTTACAGCATATTATATTGATCTGATGTTATTTAATTCAATGGAAAAAGCATTCTGGTGGATATAATTTATTTTTCGTAATATAATCTTTAAGATGTATTTCAGTATAACGTACGTAGGTTGCTATTATAAAGATCACCCCACACAACTATGCCATATCTAATAATCGACTCAAGAAATGCCTTATAAACTGTTAATAAAATTTTTCTACCTTAAATCTCCTCAGTAAGCAAAACTTATAAATGAGCTTACAAATTTTGTTGGATATATAATCACTATGGGGTTGCCATTTGAAGAATTGATCAATTATTATCCCAAGGTATTTTGTACTAGATGTTTCTGAAATACAATGGTTATGAACAGTAATATATTAAATGGCGGTCTTTTGGCTCTAGTAAGGGAAAAGGCAATGTAATTAGTTTTAGTTAAGTTTAAAGTTAGTTTATATGATTGTAGCCAATTTTTTACTACTCTGATTCTGTTGATAGTATGATCCTTTACATTATCCCAAGTATCACCCGCGAAAACAATCGCCGTATCATCCGCATAAGAAATAGATACCCCTCCAATGTTTAACTTTAACAATGAATTTATGTAGGTGATAAAAAATAATGACCCCAAAACTGTTCCCTGGAGAACACCAATTTTTATTCTTTGTTTATTGCTTAAGACATTATTAATTTTTACCATTTGGCTAATAAATAAAAATTAATTAAAGTAAGAATAAAAAAGATTTATATTTTGCATTTTTTTATGAAAAAGTTTTGTAGGATTAAAATGTATTGACTTGGGGTGGATATAATACAAACAGAAGCAATAGGAAGTCCTTGTTTTTATGGTCTAAAGCTAAAGCTTTCAGAACTATGGGGCTGATGTTTTTTACTTTAGATATACTGAGACATACCAGCTGAATACCTTTAAGTTGACTTTTACTGTGTTGAATCCGAGAAAACAGAGATTAGACAAAGAAAGTGTGCATGTAAACATTTAGAATAGGATGACGCATTGGTTTTGCTTTGTTGTTACTTTGGCTTGTCGCCTTTCCATGCATTGGCGAAAGATGAACCTTTTGAAGTGGCACGGTGATAGTGTCAATCTCCTATGTTTAATTTTTATTCCTTTTAAAAATATTCTGTTTAGTTAGTTCCCAAACAACGTAAATTCTAATCGTAATGCAATCCCAACTAAGCTTTAATATTATACCCTAAAATGCTTGACATTAAACTTTATACACAATTTGAATATACCACTACATTGTATGATGTTTTTAAAATTTAAACAGTTAATCGTGGCAGTTTTTAAGATAAAACTTAAGAATTTTCAAACCCTGATCTCTTGAAAACATAACCTTAACTCACCGTCTGTACAGTTTAGAAGCTGACAGCGATCCAGACATCTTTGGTAAAATGGAGATCTGTCTCCAATTGAAGCTAAAGAAGAATGTATGGTAACACAAAAGATACACAGAAATTTTAACAACATAACAACTATTTATTTACATTTAAAACAACTTCTACCTGTACCGATGAAAAGTAGTTGACAATCAGCTGATCTTGACTTTTATTATTTTTCGCCGATAGTTGAGTGGATTTCAGCAGAAATTGTATTATTATTGGAAAGTCCAAGTTGTAGCAAGTTGTATTTTCTAATTAGATTATGGTTTGTAAATATAACGTCCTAAGATCAAAAGTAATTACCGATTCTTAAATTAATAATATACTACAATTTGAGAGCTAAATATTTACGTTAGATAAATCTGAAATTTAAAATGAACGCCCAAACCATCTCCACTAATTCCGTATTTTAGAAAGAGTACCTAGATGGCGCAGCCAAAGTGAAATAATTTAATAAAATAAAGGTTTTGGTTTTTTAATCCAAACAACATAATTTTATATTTATAGTTTTTGAAAAACTATTAATATTCTCCAAAGAAATTTTTGTATTTGATTTTAGTGGAGTCATTTACGGGGATCTTTAAAAGAATTGCTAGAAGTTCTGACACCACCTAACAGATGGCAGAACTGACAAAATATTTAAAAGAAAAAGTGACATTAGATCTCGTCGCCATCTTCGAGTTCATAAAATCGCGTACCGTTCGAAGAGACGTGTGGCAAGCGAGACGGGTATACTGAGTGTATATTTAGAATGGATTTTCCGATTTGATTTTCATTTTAAAGTGATGTGCAAAAAGTAAATTAAGTGAAAATTTGAGTGTAATAATTCGGGAATGGATGTTTCTTTTTCTTTGGAACAGCTGTAGCCTGACGTTTTGTTTTGGTGAGTAAACCATGATCTTTTGAACAGTTCATTCTTTGCTTGGTTATGTGTTGTTTTATCTGTTTAAAATGCGAGCTTTATCAGACCTTTATTCTTTTTACCTAATAGTCTTCAAATGCACTTTTTTTTATCTTTATTAAAATAAGTGCATTTGTAACTTAAAAATCCTGAAACAGTTTGAATAACAGGTTGTTTTTTTTTGTTTTGACATGCCGGCCGTAGCTAAGTGCAATGTTTATGTAATATTCTAAGCTTATTTATAATAATAATAATACGTTATTTTATGGTACTCTAATACTATTTTATTATGTTCTTTTTTACCGAAGGAATTCTAATTAAATAATTATTTATAATAAATTATAATTACATATGTACACCTGTTTTTTAGCGGGAAATTATCATGCTTGTATTTACCTACTACAATTATCTATTTTAATTATCTTTTAAAACGGTTTGTCGTTTCCGTTTGTATTTTTATTTTGTATTTCTTATTAAGTAAATAAAAAAATATTAATATCAGTGTTTTTATACTCCGCTTAATTGGCCAGTAAATATAATATACCTATAAATTCATAAAAAGTAAATGTGTCAAAAAAAATTCAGGGGATCAGGGGAGCTGCGATGTTACAGTCTTTCTCCCAAGGGTATTATTATTTTTTTATTTAGATAATATTCTTTTTGGTTACGGGGTTTTTTTGGAGACTACAGTAAAAAGCACAGGAACCGGTAATTTGAAGCGCTACAGACCGTCATGCAATGTAACATTGGAAGCACATGGTTAGTTCTCTTTAGATATACATTACATATAATTTTTTTAAATTCGCTCTATTAAGGAATTAAAAAAAGATTTACAAGTTTTACCAAATTAACCAGCTTTTGAACCCCAGTATGCAAAAAATCGTCGTCAAAATCGACACGGTATCCGACAAGTAAACACGAGACCACTTGAAATTACCTTATTCTTGGTTTTCCAAATATTTATTATCATTCTTGAAACCCAAATTAACTCTTATTATTTCTGTTCTTTGAAAGGAATCTCTTGCGAATAAAATATACAGGATGATCTATTTAAGAAAATGCTATTTTAATCCATTAACAGTTTGATAATTTACAAAATCCTGTCCATAAAAAAAAATAACCATTTACTATATACACGGTTTTTAAATAAAATTTTTTTAAACTAATCATACGCTTGACCATATTTTTTCTGGGCAACCCATTTCATGATACTTTTGTTTACATTATATTTTTTATTATTCTACAGTAGCCAGTAGCGTCTGTAACGTTTAATATTAAGTGTATCACTTTATAAGTATTGGTAAAAAAATAAGTGTCTGTTAGTTTATTAAAGAGAATAGAAACTCATTTGCTGACGATGAAAAAAAATTCAAGGTTAACTAATCTGTTGTTGTTTTTCACCAATCAATTCTGTATACACAAGGATATTTACAAGGGTTTGACAACAAATTATTAAGGAATTCTTATGTCAGGAGGTTCAAGATGAAAATCATTTTAAAGTTAAGAAATTTGACTTATCCTTTTACCCAACAAACTCATGAAAACCGTAAAAATCTCGGTAAAAATCGTTCAGAGTTTCTAGTGGTAGATAATTTCGTTATAATTTTCGGTTACCCTGAATAGATAACTTCTTTAATGTAGGTATCTATTGGAATTGGCAATAGCAACTTTGGTGTAGTCCAAAAGTTTTTTAATGACATGCTTGTCACATCTGTAGCTGAGTAGTAGTAGAATCATGTGTGGAAAACGTTTAGTTATAGCAGCTGAAAAAGCTTATTTCGACATTCTTCTAGATTATTACCTATTTCGGGAATGTTACACGGTATAACATTATTGTTTTTTTACAAAATTTAAAGCATTATTTAAAATATTAACTTTTTTGATACTAGGTCCTTGGGACTAAAAAGATTGTAAAGTATTTTTTAAGATGATTTAAGACAAAACATTTAAACACGCATAATATGGTACAACACAATAAAATAGGACTTATCGTAAACTGGGTAAAATAATATCAAATAAACAGTTAAGTTGTACAGCACTTTTATTTGCTTTTGTACGGAAAAATAGGGCTAAGGTTGCCACCTCTCCCTGTTTTACCGGGAGTCTCCGGGTTTCGGCACCCATTCTCCCGGCTGCGGGACAAACAATAATTTCTTCCGGTTAAACAGTGCAGAAATAAAAATCCAAAAGTTCTGATAAAAACAAATGATATTTTTAAACTTTGAGCGACAAGGTGGCCACGGCAAAAATGTTACCTCGATGTTACCTATTTCGGTTAACATCCTGAAAGATTTTTTAATTTAACATCAAATTTTTGGAGAGACCAAAAGAATCGATTGAGGACAAAAATATTAAAAGTAGAACTACGTGTTTAATTAAAATTTTGAAGTCTCTTGCAAGCAGCTAGCAAAGTTAAAAAAAAGAAGAACAAAAGCCACTTTTGAAAGCTTGTAAATGAAATAATAATTAAAATAAATATTTGGTGATAATTGAGGTGATAATATACTACCCTTGACTTTAGGGGGTGGCCCAGGTAGATTCTTAAGAGTACCTAATTGTCTCAAAAGCAATTCCGATTTTAGAGCGCTGATCAAGAATTTTGGTCGGAAACGTTTCGTTTTCGAGATATGCATCATCAAATTGAACTTCAAACTAACCTTGTTTTTACCATTACAACTTCTTTTTGCACTGCAATTGCAATTTTTTATTTACCACTAAATTAGCACACAAGATTTCATTTAACATGAAGAATCTTTTTAAACATGTTTTTTATATTAATTTAAATTTAGGCAACTATGAAAGTTTTGTGAATACATAAATGTGTGCATGGTTGCTGCGTTTTGAGGTAAAATATTTTTATTTTAATCGACAAAGGTGTAAAATAAATAAAAACAACAATTAAAACGGTTTTTATAAAATGTTATGTACAAACTTATTGTCGAGCTTATTGTTATATCAAGAATTTTGTGCAAAAAGAAGGAAATTATAGTGAAAATAAAATTAGTTCAATTTTCAACTTTTGCTAATGCAACTTCGCCCACGCCAAATTTCCACCGTAATTTTTAAAACTGTCAAACATGTTATACAGCAAAATTAAAAAAACTAAAGTATCAAGGTAATTTTTACTATTATACCGTATTTATCTACCCACCACATGTTTAGAAAAAAGAAATGTAATACAAGACAATTTATCGATATAATTTTCTCTCAAATATATCGATATATTGCTCTTCGATATATCGAATAATTGATAGTAGCCAAAACGATATTTATAAATATGAATATATCGATGCTTTTTTAAAATTTTACAACCCTAACCGCACACCACTGTAGTAGGACTCGTTTATTTGTAATAAATAAAATGTGACTAAAATGTCGCCCCGGAATATTCAAATCAACTCGGTAAAAAATTGTACTAATTCAGCATAACACTTTTATTTTTATCCCTTTTCCACAATTCTCTTTTTTTTAAAGGTTATTGACAATAAAAGGTGGCAACCCTAAATAGGGCCCTTCTTGAAACCCATCCCCTTTTGTTGGAAATTTTGTCACTAGTTGCTAATCCATACAGAAATAAAATTACATATTTTTAGTGTCCATACTAACGAAATGTCCTCGTATAATATTATGTACATCTAGTAAATAACACTTTGCTTCTTAAAAACAACAAATAATAAGCATGTAGGAGAGTTACCACAATAAATTACATAGTTCACTACATAATATCTCAAAATAGAGAATGACGATTTTTTAATAATGGTCTATGTGGGATTCTTTCTGTAATAACGAAATTATTTTAATATACCAATTTAAGAATTACTGCATATAATATACATTCCATTCATCATAATTTGACAAGGGATTACAGATGTCCTTTTAAGCTGAATTACACTATTTAGGTATGTAAACTATAAATGCGTGAGTCGTGAGGTACGAAATGTTTTTGATTGTTAAGTATGATTAATTAATTTGTAATTTGTTGGTAAAGGTTTATTAGTAAACGAGTTAGTAAACTACAGCTTCGTTATTCTTTGGTTAGTTCGGGTTTGACATCAATTTCTAAGGACTGGCTCAGGATTATTTATCTTTTTTTACTTTGTCCAAAAAAATCACTTAATCACATCCTTCATCTAAGCCTTTTATCTAGAGGTAGGTACACAGTTTATCTATAACCATAATATTGTTGTTTTTTATTGCCTTTATCCCGATTAACTGGGCACGTACATAGATATGCTAGATTTTTTTGGATTTGTATGAACTACAGGTAAAATAATATTTTCCTACGACAACATGTGAAAATAGTAAATAGCACACTGTTTTCATGCATAGAAAATGCCTTATATCACACTAGTGTTGCAAAGTACTTTACTTACAACACTAGTGTTGCAAAGTATAATATAAAGCTGTCATCGCTGTCATTGTTATTTAAAATAAATTTGGAGTTATTAGGCTGTTAATGGGATTTACATTAAAAATCCATGCAATATTTTTTAATGAGGACCTTTTTAATTCTTAAATAATAAAAAGCGACTAGGTAGGTGATTTTTGATATTAAAATATTGTTAAACAGTATAATATATCGCAGTAAGGAAAAGTATATATCACCCTAGTGATGCAAAGTTTTCAATTGTTTTCTTATTTTTTCCGTGAAGACAAACAACTTTTATTGCTTTTTGGTAAATAACTTGTGGTCGTAGGAAAAATAGTGTACATTACTTGTGTGAAAATCACTTTATAACACGCGTGGGTGGCAACAATATTCCCACTCGTGTGAAATAAGTCATTTTCCACCCTTGTAATGTAAAATACTAGTTTTGTGAAATAAAAAACGAGCATCTAAAACGACCTCATGTTTTTTAAAGCTAATTTATTTTTTGCAGCTTTAGAAAATTGGAATTAATAATTAATACAGGGTATTTCAAAATAAGAGGCAGATCCTTATAAAGGTGTAAATACTTTAATACTGTGAGTTTAGGAAGAACATTTTAAAAACCTAGGTATGTTCTAAAGTCTTTCTTTGGAGATACACGATGGTTAAGTTGAATGAAATATATCTTTTTTTATATTATCTGTTATACCTTAAGAGACATTTTCAGATCAATATTTCTTTTGTGGGGTGTTCAATGGATTTTAAGTAATTATTTTTAAAGGAAAATATGATACGCCACTGCTCTTTCCCGGAATAATAGTATATTAAACTACGAGCACCGAATATTACCCATTTCCCACAAGTATGACTTGCTGACTGCAACACGAGCTGCATGCGAGTGCTGTAAGCCATATGAGAGGAAAACAAGTATTCAGAGCGAGTTGCATATTAGCTATAATTTTTCTACGACGAAAACATTTTAAAACAACTTTTGCGGATATATACTAATACAAGGAAAAAAAGTTTTCAATTTGTGACAGATTATTTATCAGTCATGGCATACGCGAAATTAAAGCCTACTGCGAAATCCTCCAGTGGGAAACAAAATGGTGACCTTGGCTAAAGAGTCGTATTTAGAAAACAAGGTTTACGAAAACATGTACAAATTATCGAATTTATGCACATAAAGCATTATATGACGGCCGTGGGTAACAAGCCCTATTACCTGTTTAAAATCAAATTAATAATGTAAGTATACATTTTTTAACATTCGTATAAAAAATGTATTTTCCACAAAACATTATGTGCATTAGAAAATGCCTTTTAATGCATACTAGCTGTGTAACAAATTTCATTAAAATATTTAGAGTGGTATTTCAGATTATATAAAAAAACATATTATATGTTTTAAAACTTTACCACCCTATATTTCAAAAAAATTAAATAGTTGGCACATAGATTTATTTAAATTTTTACAGTCGGTAAACGATCAAACATTTAGTCAAACTGCTTTTAGTCCCTGGGCCAGTAATGAAAATGACTTTATAATAATAACACTTTAAAAACCTTTCTAGGGGTATTCCTTTTGACGAGTCTACCACGAATATTCATACCATTATATATGGAAGCGGCGCTTTTTTCTTTAAACAAAATACACCAAAAGAATATCAAGTAATTACTTTTGCCCCACCCTTTATGTTCGCAAAGTTGAATTCGTCATGGGATTTGTTAAGAATACAAAAAAAATATTTTTTTAACGTCACTTTTAACTGTTGATAAAAATACATGAATGTTTGATCTTAAATCTAAATTTATAATTGACGCACTTGCATTCATGTTCTAAGAAAATTAAATTCAGTTTATAAAAGGGCAAAAATATTACTTTAATATTAGATCATATATTATTATTTAAACGAATATCATAATTACCATTTATCAACAATAGCACGCATAAAAGAAAGAATGTCGCATATAGTTTATAATATTAATTACATATTACAGTCGCAGAGTACAACAAAGAACTTATTATTTGAATATATCAAGGTCGCTGGTGTTAGTAAACAATAAAAATGTTACTGGTTATAAAAACACTTATACGTTCTATAAACTCTAAGGTGTCTTAGATTACGCAGAGGTCACAGCTTGGCACAACTTCATTGTTGAGGTCAAGGATTAATCTTAGAATTAATTTTGTCATTTTAATCAGTAGTATACTGTTTAAGTAAATATTTTTTCATTGTTTTTAGCAGTTTTTGCCATTTT
This sequence comes from Listronotus bonariensis, assembly GCA_014170235.1. Taxonomy (NCBI): domain Eukaryota; kingdom Metazoa; phylum Arthropoda; class Insecta; order Coleoptera; family Curculionidae; genus Listronotus; species Listronotus bonariensis. Next base: position 189,942 of record JACEGR010000402.1, read on the forward strand.
TGTTAGTATAAACTAGGCTGGAAACATTTTGAGGGTTGTGTTTAAAGTTGACGATTTTAACCTTCTTATTCGTATATACAGGGTGATTCAAAAATCGATCACGAAACTTAAGGGGCTGATTCTACTTGACAAAATAAGGGTAGAGCTTCATATAATTTTTTTCAAAATGTCATTCGTTTTGGAGTAAGAAGCCGTCAAAGTTCAATTTTTATTTGGGTTTTTTTCGCCATATTGCATTTATTTTTTTACCAATCCAGTTGATATTTGGCACACAAATGGAGCTTTGCAGATTCTAAAATTTTAAGACAAAAGTACTTTTTAAATACCGCCAGAGGGCACCATTTTATAGACAATCAAAAACTTAAAAAATAAGGTACTCTTTATTAAAGTCGATAAACCTCACCGTTTAGGCACCAATAGACATCAAAATTTTCATCAATTTCAATTAAATTACCTACATACATACATACAGGGTGTCCAGTAAATCAACCGAGAAACTTTACGGGGCGATTTTACAACAGAAAATAAGAAAAAAGCTTCATATAAACATATGTCCTAAACGTCTTAGTTTTTGAACTACGGGGTGTTAAAAATAAAAAAAAGTTATTTTTTTTTAAATATTTAATACACCGTGCCACACTGGCTGTGTAATAGCTTCCTAAGAGCAAAGATTTTATAAAGATATATTATATCTGATTTCAGCGATTTTGCCATGCATTAAAATGGCTTTTATTTTTTTAAACGAAAACCGTTCCTCGTAAGAAAAAATATCAAGAGACCAAAGTAGCCCCAAACTAAATGAGTATTAAAAAAAAATGATTCCAGGAAAAAGCAATGGCGTATTATTTTATTCTTTAAAAATATTAAATACAAATCATGTTCGAACGCTACTGGTTTTTTTTTAACTTTAAAGTATAAAATGTAATGTAATGGTCAAAAGAAGTGTACCAAATTTTATACACGTATCTGGAGTGGTAGGAAAGATATGATAAAAAGGCATTTTTTTTCTTCAAAACTTGTAACACCCTGTATCTCAAAAAGAAAGCATTTTTGCACATGATTTAATTTGAAAATTTGTCTTAATTTTTTGCACTTTATACAGTGTTCGTTGCGACGATGCAAAAATAAAAGTCCCAGATTACATCAATCACATATTTCCCAAATGAATGACTCATCAGCCTTCACTGCTAATTACCATTAGTTTCCCAGTGTTCCCGCTGACATATTTTCAGGTCATCTCTATGGTCACGTATATAAGACGCGCACAAAACACGCTTTATTTTAAGAACGCTGAAACTAATTGGATATTACAGTTTGTTATTTTTTGCAATATCATCCTTAAGAGGATTAACATATCAGTACTTTCAATTAAATAATTACGGTGTTTGTTATTCAAATGAGGATTACCTTATAATTCTTGGTATCCGGTTAGCATTAAACGGACTGATAAAAGACATCTTGAAAAACCTTGATATTTCTTAGCAGCAGAAATGAGACACCTTTCACAGAAACTTAAAAAATGATACCTAGCAAAGATAGTTCTAGACAAAAATACAGTGCTTGTCTAAATTCAGGACCCCTCCTACTTTTTAAATTGTTTGGTATTTTTCATGAAAATTTGAGAACTTTAGTAAAACAACATAAACCAAATTTTAGACAAAAAAGACAGATATAAATGTCAAACTTACAGCTGGACGCCATTAAAAAAATATATATGTATATTAAGTGGAAAAGGGACCTTGTGGCACATCATTTTAAAGCTCCTGACGAGGACTTTACCTATAACCTCAGAAAATAGAGTCAAGACCTTTACTCACTACAAAATGGCGATACTTTTAAAATTACCCTATTTGAATGGCCATATTTCCGAGTCTGGTGAAGTTAGATACACTTAATGTGGAATTTTCTGAAATCTGTTTTAAGGATTTATTAAATGGTGATACTGGTGAATATGTACAGGGTAGTACAAAAAGTATACAGTTTTTTAATGACGCTCCCTGTATATTATACCACTAATAAAAAGATATCTAAAAGATCTTTAAGAAAGTACCACATTAGGTATATCTAAATTTATTAGTTTTGAAAATTTAACGATCCAAGTTAGGTAATTTTCAAAGTAACGCCATTTTGTAGTAGGTAAAGGTATTAAATTTCTGTTCTGGGGTTGTAATGTGCCACAAGACCTCCTTTTTCATTTTTTTTTAAATGGCATCCAACTCTCAGTTTGACATTTATATCTGTCATTTTTTGTCTAAAATTTGGTTTAGGTTGTCTTACTAAAGTCCTTAAATTTTGATGAAAAATACCAAACAATTCAAAAGTTTAAAAGGGGGGTCCTGAATTAAGACGAGCACTGTAAAAGTGTATTATTTGTAATTACCATTACCTCCTGCCCTTTGACTTGTAATAAGAAAAAAACAGGTGTTTTAGGGTGTTTATAAAATATTGTGTGCCAATTTACTGTTATATTAGGAATTTTGTGCGAAAAGAAGACGAAATATAGTGAAAATAAGATTGGATTGCTTTTCAACTTTGATGATGGATATCTCGAAAACGAAACGTTTCCGACTAAAAATTTCAGATTCGTGATCAGCACCCGGAATTGCTGGACACTTTCGAGACAATTACCTAAAATTAAAACCGTGTTTTGTTTGTACAGTATTTAAGCCGAATTTAGAACGGTCCGATATTAAAAAACAAAGGTGCGTTGAATAGATAATCAAAGGATCTTTAAAACGAGGTATTACATGCTCGCTCTTTCCATTTAAAAAAGTTTGCTAGTGCTTCCTTGGCACTAGGCCACATGACCGAAATTTAAAAAGTGGTTCGAGTAGCATCCTTTTACCCGATCTCGATATCTGGTCCCATTCAAAAGATAAATGTGGGGGTGGCTCCTTAGTTATCAAAAACCCTATGTCAACAAATTTTTTTAAATGATTTAGTTGATTATTTTCCGCATAAGAAAAAAGACCAATTAGAAACCACCATTTTTTGGATAAATTTGGATAGATAAGTGATTAAATTAGATTTTCTGTTTAACAGCGAATAAATTTCTGCCATTTAAACTAATTGCCAAAATTGAAAGAAAATGTCAAACTTTATTATCAGTAAAATTCAGTGTTTTTGGCTTTAATGTAAATTTTTCAGGAAATAATCTAGCTGTATACCACTCGACCTACAAATTTAAATCGTAAGGTAATTTTAAAAACCCTCGACCGCTTTGCGGTCTCAAGTTTTTGATTTTAAAATAAAAACCCTTGGCCGCTGCGTGGTCTTCTGTTTTTATTAAATTATTGTACATTTAACTTTTTTCCAAAAAATCTTGCTCAAAATATTGTTCGGTAGTTTAATCGATAAAATTTGGTATATATTTGGTTGTGATATAATATATAATTATTTCCATTATTATAAAATATACCAATTTGACCACCATTTTTTTACAATAAATTTTGTTTAAATAAGTTATTAAATCACATGTACTGTTATAATCTAGGCCTATATCACTCGACTTACAAATTTAAATTGATTAAACTACCCAAATTTTTTTCCAAGATTCGCTTGGCAAATAGTTTCATGGATAATATTTAAAAAAAACTGTCTCAAGTCTTTGATTTGGCTCGTGTTCTTATTAAATTATTATACATTCAACTATTTTCTAAGAAAAATCTTGCATAAAATATGTTGGGTAGTTTAATTAATTAAATTTATAGGTCTTGTGTTATAATATATGATTATTTTTGACCAAGCCAATATTTTCTTGATTAAAATATGTTTTACTCAGATTGTAAACAAAATAAATATTCAAATTCAACTTTCAGAGACAATTTCCCCTATACATTTATGCAATTAAATGTCTGCTTTGTAATTAACATGCTTTAATATTAATTAACAGTATTTACAGCAAAACAAAACCGAGTAATTTTTTTGGGGTGAACACAAAGATAAGAACATAAAGGTGAAGATAAACAATCAGACATTGTAAAAGTTTCATAATTGGTACACAACATGAGTCAGTGAGTCATATTTTCACAGTCGATATGTCAAATGTAATGTTAGTCTGTGTTATGACGAGTGACAGCCTGTATTTTCATCTCCGCCCGAAATAATTATTTTTAAAATTAGCTTCGCCTAGCTCATTGCTCTTTTTCGAAAACAATAAGCTCAATCTATTCGTTGTCACGTCGTGGTGAAGATAGATTTTTCATACGAACGAAAATAAAACTACTCGAAACGAGGTTACCTAGTTTTTGTTATACAAGAGTGTTTTTGCGGTCGGTTGGATTCGGTTGCATAAAGTTTATCGTATCAAGTATGTGCCCTTAATCTAACCAGTGTTTTTTTATAAAGGGTGTCCGGAATGGTGATATCGTTAATGATATGGGTGATATAGTGAACCAAAATAATTTCAGTACTTCATATTAAGTTCTCTGTATGTCGCATCGTTAGGATGTTATTAACCTTAAAGAGTTGCAGGGTTTCCAAATAGGCATGTCCTAAAAATATTTTGATGTATACATAGTTTTCCAAAAAAATGTTGTTACTGTGAGGTTAGTTTTTTTTTAATTGATTTTTGAGGCACTCTCCAAACATCAAAATATTTTTAGGACATGCCTATTTGAAAACCGTAAAACTCTTATATAAGACTTTTGTGATATCTTTTTAAATAACAGAAGTATGGGACTTTCTCAGACCATTAGGCCACCTCAAAATGTTTGTCCGCTAAGAAGTTGGAACTGTTAAAACTGTCTGGCCACCCAAATAACATATGGAAAATTCAGATTTTATAAAATGACGAAAGTTAAGTTTTAATTCATTAACCTTTGGTACCTGGTACCTGCCAAAGCCACTATGAGTCAAACTTTATAGTCTCCAATCGCTTCCACCATTTTTTTAAATTAACAAATTTGAAAATTTGCTTTGACCGTTTGATTCATTCATCTTTTTCATTATATTCGTTCTTTATAAATTTGCATTTTAAATACAATATACTAACATTTTATGTGTAATAAAATTCCATTTATTTAAGAAAATCATTAAAATATGGTAAAATTATTAAAAACGGTGTTTGTGAGCCTGTTTGAACTCTATATTATACAGACTGTTTTTAAGAGTTTTACTCTGTTTCAAAGATTTTATTAAATTAATGGAATTTTTATTAGGTATGAAATGGCTGGTATGTATGTTTTGATAATGCGATTTGATAAAGAAGGGTAAAAGATATCGATTAAATTAGGAAATACTGTTTTTTGTAGAAAAATATGAAAAAATCAAAGGGTAAAAGCAAAATATTAAATTTATTATCTCTGTCAAAAATGTTTAGGTACTGTAAATAAAAAATAAATCGTCTCACCCAGACTTATTAAACACTTTTACCTATAGAAAAAAGCTTTAGTATAAGATAATTTAGTTGCCCAAATATCATTAATGATGCTGCAACGATTTAAAAGTTGTAAATATAATATTGTTTTCTTTTAATTCTAATTTTAATCTTCACTAATTTCGCAACAAAGTGGGGTATAATTTCTTATATGAAATTTTTTTATATGAAGTACTAAATTATTATGGCTCACCATCAACCTTATCATTTACATCACCTTTCCGGACACCCTGTATAAGTCCCAGCTACAGTTAAAGAAGTCAAATCAATTTTAGAGCTTACCTATGAATACTTTTAAATATTGCAATAAAATAATGTTTATTCTGGTGCGATTAAACTAAAATGGTGATAAAAGCTATAACTTGTCTAAATGCACAGTTTTGGTAATTGTGTGCGAAAAGTAACACCGCTGCAAAGCAGTTGCTGACTGGTGAGAACTATTGAGGTTAGAATTTTTGCTAATAAATTAAATCGTTATAACATACTAACACAGCTTTACTGCTTGCACATGAGCCTTATATAACTATAATAAATGGCTGGTTACCTTTATTGCCACTCTATAAAGACGTCAAATAACAACGAATAGATGGTAAATTAAAAGGGTATGCAGGAAACGATTTGGAAACCAGTTTGATGTAGTTCTCTTTAGGTTAAAGGTAACTTAAATTACTAGTGGGCAGCAGAAAAATCTTAAATTTAGTTTCAAGTAAATTGAATTGGTAGATATTTTTAAATTAAACATTATATATTTCCTGAAAATATGGTTTATATGTCAACAAGGACAGGTAAACGTTTCGAATCAAAGGTTTGAAATTATAATAAAAAAATGATTGTCATAGTCAGAAAAATTTGTCAAATATTTTTATCAGTTTAAGATTTTACCTGTTAATTTTAAAATTAAAAATTCTTTTTTAATATAGAAAATAAAGCTAAAACTGTTTTAAACAAGCCTTTTACATAAAATAAAATACATTGAATCAGAAAACTAACACAATTATATTTTTAATCTGAAAACGAGCTGAAAAATGTGTTTGTTAAATTTCTAAACTAAATGGATATATTGTTAATGTGATCATTTTCAAGTTTAGTAATTCCCATTTGTTTCTTTCTTGCACGTGTGCGTAAAAATACTACTTGTAAAGACACGTGTGTTATGGATATCATTTCGACATCGAGAAAACATGAGAATTGCTATTATATCGTAACAATTTTGAAAAAAAATTATAATTCTGTTTAATTTAATACATATCCAGGCTGTTACAAATTTAAAGAGCACCATCAGGATCTCGGAGACGGTAAGAGATACAGGTTGGGTTTATTTGGGGCATAGTTACGTATTTTTATGCTTAATAATATTCCGTTTCAAAAATTTTAAAATGCAGCCAATGCGGAATTATCCGAAAAAATCAATAGTTTTTTTAGTTTATTTGAAGAGATATTTTAAAACAAACGACACATTACCATTGTCACTTTTTCTGTTCTATAAAATGATGTAATTACATTAAGACCCGACCGTCTTTAAGCCGCCATCATCAACTTTGTTTTTTTTTACTTAAATTAATATTTTAATTCTAAATCCAACGACATATCACAATTTACATTTATGCGGTGTTTCGAACCGAAAAATCATCATTCACTATTTCACCATTACAAATAACGATTTAAGGTTCGTGGGTATCTCTGTATTTATTTTATTATGATAGGCTACGATACAGTGGATAGAGGCGTTTGATTAAATTAAATGCTTTATTTTAATTCGTATAGGTAAATGGATGTAAATTACAATAATTCTTGTAGCTTGTTAGTTGTATTATGAATAAATAAATAAATTTAAAAAATTAAATATGTAATTATGACTACCGATTGATGCAAACTTACCTTTAAATGGAAATTTCCACGATCGTTGACATAAAATTGTAATTTATAATACTGCCAATATTTAATTTTTTAAACGGTATATTATTAAACTTTAAAATTCGCAACTTTGTCCCACTTTAAGTATCTCTGTATCTCTTACCGTCTCCGAGTTCCTAATAGTGCCCACCGAATTTGTGACACCCTGTGAACAATTATCACAATAGTTGCTAAATATTTGGAAAATGTTAAAAGAACTATAACGAACTCTATGAACAATAATTCCAGGATTTTTGCATTGTAATGTCTTGTTTGCCACCTTTACTATAAACAGATTCCTTATTATATCTTCCACCAATGTTCAAAGAAAATACATTCTCGATGCGTCGGCTCCTATTAAAATTGTCGCAGAGAACTGACGTAAACAATGGCTGCTATATCATCAAATAAGCCGCAACATTTGTGGAATTTTTCTAACTTGGATGATTTTTTTTAAATTGTTTACCAACCCTTTTTCTAAAAACCTTTACTAATTATTGTTTTCCGATTTAAGAATTTCTTAGTTACTTTGAATTCAAGTATATTTTATCAACAAGAATTATTAGGCATTTCTTTTTTTATCAGTTACATTAAAATAATATGTCCTCATACTAAGCACTGCCTTTAAAAAAATGATTTCTTTTGTGCTGTTTTTGTGCTATTCTGTGCCGTTAAAACAAACTTTATTTATGTATTTATTTCTGAGGTATAAAAGAAACAAAATGGGGGTAGTTTTTCGTACCTACTTAGCACTATCTTTTACAAAAAATGATTTTTTGTGCTGTTTTTGTGCTATTCTGCGCCGTTAAAAGGAACTTTTATTAATGCATTTATTTCCGAGATATAAAAAAACAAAATGAGGGGGTACCTACTTAGCACTGCCTTTTGAAAAAATGATTATTTTTTTGTGCTGTTTTTGTGCTATTTTGTGCCGTTAAAAGAAACTTTATATATGCACTTATTTCCAAGATATAAAAGAAACAAAATAGGGGGTACCTACTTAGCACTGCCACTTTGCACCATATTTAAAATAAGTATCGTGCTTGTGAACTTATGCTCAACTTGTGCTATGTGCTGTTAATATCTTTTTTATTGAAGAGAATCTTGTTTGTTACCTAAAAACTATTTCGTAGCAAATTAAACTATTGTGCTGGGTTGTGTTTAATTTATGCTATCATGCGCCGTTATTAAAAATTCAGAAAAATTAAAAAGAATCAATTATTTTTTTTTAAGTTAGGACTGCCATTTTGCATAGGAGCAAATTAAACTATTGTGCTGAGTTGTGCTCAGCTTGTGTTGCAATTATTAAAATATATATATATATATATATATATATATATATATATTCATGTCGGTTTAGCACTGTTACTTTGCATAGTAGCAAGTTGAACTATTCTGCTGGGTTGTCCTATCATGTGCCGTTAATAAAAATTCAAAAATTAAAAGAATAAATTATTTTAAATATATATTTTTTTTTCATGTCTGAGTTAACACTGCTATTTTGCATAGTAGCAAATAAAACTATTCGGCTGAGTTGTGCTCAGCTTGTGCTATCATGTATTGTAAAATAAAAACTCCGAAAAATTAAAATTATCAAACTATCAATTTATCAATTAAAAAACCACAGCCTAGCGAAAAAAAAATAATATTTTTTCAAAAAGGCAGTGGTAAGTAGGTACCTATTTTGTTTTTTTATTTTATCTCGGAAATAGATGCATAAATAAAGTTTCTTTTAACGGCCCAGAATAGCACAAAAACATCACAAGAAGAAATTAATCATTTTTTCAAAAAGGCAGTGCCATTTTGTTTCTTTATATCGACTAATTGAGGTGACCCTGTAGAATATATACTAGTTCATAACTTTAATGTGCAAAATTTGTTGACTATCAAAATATATCAGAGGGCTTAATTTAGAAATATTTAACGGTAAGATATTAAAATCGAATCCGTTCGCGAGTTTATTGCAAATTTTCGTAACCACGAAGCTAAAACTAGCGACTAAAATTAGAAGGTGACCCAGTGGAATATATACTAGTTCATAACTTCAATGCGCAAAATTTGTTGACTATCAAAATATATCAGAGGGCTTAATTTAGAGATATTTAACGGTAAGATATTAAAATCGAATCCGTTCGCGAGTTTATTGCAAATTTTCGTAACCACGAAGCTAAAACTAGCGACTAAAATTAGAAGGTGACCCAGTGGAATATATACTAGTTCATAACTTCAATGCGCAAAATTTGTTGACTATCAAAATATATCAGAGGGCTTAATTTAGAGATATTTAACAGTAAGATATTAAAATCGAATCCGTTCGCGAGTTTATTGCAAATTTTCGTAACCACGAAGCTAAAACTAGCGACTAAAATTAGGAGGTGACCCAGTGGAATATATATACTAGTTCATAACTTCAATGCGCAAAATTTGTTGACTATCAAAATATATCAGAGGGCTTAATTTAGAAATATTTAACGATAAGATATTAAAATCGAATCCGTTCGCGAGTTTATTGCAAATTTTCGTAACCACGAAGCTAAAACTAGCGACTAAAATTAGAAGGTGACCCAGTGGAATATATACTAGTTCATAACTTCAATGTGCAAAATTTGTTGACTATCAAAATATATCAGAGGGCTTAATTTAGAGATATTTAACTGTAAGATATTAAAATCGAATCCGTTCGCGAGTTTATTGCAAATTTTCGTAACCACGAAGCTAAAACTAGCGACTGAAATTAGGAGTTGACCCAGTGGAATATATACTAGTTCATAACTTCAATGCGCAAAATTTGTTGACTCTCAAAATATATCAGAGAGTTTATTTGAAGATATTTAACAGTAAGATATTAAAATCAAATCCGTTCGCGAGTTTATAACAAATTGTCGTAACCACGAAGCTAAAACTAGCGACTAAAATTAAAAGGTGACCCAGTGGAATATATACTAGTTCATAACTTCAATACGCAAAATTTGTTGTCTAATAAAATATATCAGAGGGCCCAATTTAGAGATATTTAACAGTAAGATATTAACATCGAATCCGTTCAGCGATCAGTTTTTAATATTTTAGACATCCTAAATATTTTTATTAATTTATATGCAAAAGTTGAGTGAATAGGAAAATTATTAGTGTTTAGTGCTCATATTTTTAACTTACCGACTGAACAGACCTATTCTAATATTATACCATTACTGTGAAGTCCTAGGATTTTTAATATAAGTCGGTATTATTTAATATGCCTCAAGAATATACAGAAGCCAAACAACATCTTATTTTGAAGTAAATTATTTTAAATTAAGCAAGAACTAAGTAAACCTCCATTACCCATGAGTGCGGTATTTATTGTAAGTGACAAATATTTTAATTTCCATGCGTTTAATATTTTATAAATATAGTAAAGCAGTTTAATAAATATTCTAACGTCTAAATTAAAACGTCAATATTTTTGATTTGGTTAAGTATGTCATAATATACGACCTACCCTAATCTTGATATGACTTCACAGGATGTTTTAAAACATTAAAAACCTCTGAAAAAGAGTATAGTCCTACATTCCATGCAGTCAGTTTTTAGAGATCAATAAATCCATTACTTTTTTGAAATAACCATAAGGTTAGATAAAAATACATGGCGTTCAATTTAAAATGACAAAGTTGCCCTATATAAAAAATCGGCCATTATGTTTTTGTTTACGGAAAATGTCGCATTAAATGGTGAAGATATAAAAAACTTTTAAAAATATTAGGCTTCCTTCGAAAACCGCATTTTGAAAACTTTCTTTGTTCTAAAGTTATTTGCCATCAAAATGATATAAAATATAGTCAGACACCCTGTATAAAGTTTATTTTGCTTAAAAACGTGTACACCTTAATTTGTTTCCACCATATAATACCCAATTTTTGTAATTGCGGCCATATTAATTTAAACTTGAAAAACAAGCATAGTTACAAAAATATCTTGTATAGTAAAATAATAGGCTAGTAATAATTACAAGCTTGATTGAATCATTAATCAACGTCGAATTTTAGTTCATAACACTGTCCGGCATAAATAATTATTAAAGTCAATTTAGAATTTCAATTTATTTTTTATTTGCGAAATATGTTTTATGTCCTACGATAATAACATAATAGAACGTAGATTGATTTAGCTGGCCCAGTCATAGGAACCAAATAAAATTATCTTAAAAAAATAGCTTAAGTGTGTTATGTACAGAGCGTTTCAAATTCAAGGGATCTTAAAAAGTATAGGAAATACGGGGTACATTAAATTATGGAAAACATTAAAAATTAAATACTTTTATGTAATAAAAAAAAACCGCGACTTATTTATAACACGCGACAGCATGTCAAGCCAAGTTCAAGTAAAGAAACTAGCTACAAGGCCACGTGTAATATTACATAAACCACTTGGTGCCACTTTTGACCATACCTTAAAACCTATTTAACGCAAACACATAAAACTATATACGTGTGTTTATTTATACACATAAGGACAACTAGAAGCCCAAATTTCATGAAGCTAGCTCAAACAGGTATACGATATAAAGGTCCAAAACTGGTCAATTTTCCACTAACTGACTGATTCACCAAAAATGAAATTTGGAATTCAGCTCGGTAATTGTGTGTAAGCGTAAGAAAAAATCTAAAATAAAAAAAAGTTCAAATATAGGGGTTTGCCATACAATTTTTTTATTGTATCTTTTGAACCCTTACAAGTAGATATTTAATATGATAAGTTGATCCGAGGTGTACTGGTTATCACATCCGCCTAACACGCGGAGGGTCCCCGATTTGGTCGCGGGCAGAAACATTTTTTATTTTGTTTTTTAAATATTAATAATATATTGACAACTAAAACAATATTATGTTCCTTGTTTTGTTCCCACTCCAATAAACAAACTGAATACACAAGGCATGAAAGGCAAAAAAACAAGACTGACTTGTTTCCTACTTCTTGTTTGCAGATTTTTATTAAACTAACCAGATACTAACTAACAGCAAGCCAAATATGACAAATGTCATAGTGCTCCAGACGGGTTGAAAAAGGATCATATGAGGCGCCTAATTTGCAGCGGGAGTCCGTGTACTGTAGTATTCTACAAATCGACTTCATTCTACTCACTCGCACTCTGTGTTAAAAAAACACGCTTGAAGTCGATTAAATTGGTCGCCTATAAGCAAGGTCTCCGAATGTGTAAAATTCTAGCAAAATGTTAAAAAAGTCGTACATAACCCTAAAATAAATTTAGGTCTTCGTTAGTTTGCTATGATTTATATGTTTATTTGGTTGTTTTTGGGTTATTAGAATGCAAACATTTTTATTGTTTTTTACAATCATAAAAAAATATAATTTTAGTTCTAGCCATGTGTTTACTGTCCAACCAATGTGACCTTGATTTTTGCAAAGATTCACAATTGTATAAAGCTAATTCGGTATTGAATTTTTAGTTTGGATAAATTGGTCACCTATTTTTGCTTTACTAATTAAAATTATTCACAGTAGGGAACATTGATAGCTATTTATTTGAAAAAAAGGTTAAGTTAAAATTTAATTTCCTAATAAGAGGGAGTATCCGATAGACATAATAACTGCTAATTCCATAGTCCAAAATTGACTCCAAGAGTAAAAGAGAATAAAATTAAATAAAAATCGATTAAAAACCTAACCCATTTTTGTTCCGTGTTAAAAAGTATAATTAAAAACTCAATTGCTCAATAATAATATTCCGTAAATCTAACTAACTCACAATAGCTGTATGTGTGTCCTTTTTCATCTTGCACAGTTAGGCAGGGAAGTATTAGTTCACATATAGACATTTTTCGAACATTTCCGATGTTTAGTCTATTGTGTGACACAGAGTACCAAAAACTGCAATTATCGACATCTCGAGTAGAAGAAATTAACGATAGGAAGCGAGGTGTAGAATTCTATAGAGCACGGAGTCCCGCTGCTGTATTTTCTTTACAGGCGTTTTGTCGACTGTTCTAGAGTTAAAAAACATAGTTTTAGCAAAGAATATAAATAAAAGAAGAGATTTTTAAAATTCAAGATGGAATTTACTTACTCGTAAAAAAATCCTGCCGGTTGGCATTTAATGACTGATTGATTTGAGTAGCCTAGATGCAAAACCGGACAAATCCATTTTTGAGAAATTTAGGAACCCTCAAAAGAACTGTCAATTACACAAGGTGTATTATTCTTTTTCTGATATCAGAAAGGCGATCTTATCTGTACACAAAATTTTGTTCTTTAATTTTTTTAAACATAAAATCATCAACTGAAAAAATATTATTTTCCTATAGTCATAAAAATTTACATTGTTATTTTGTCTGGTTTTAAATCTAGGCTCCTCGTTTAGTTTATTGTGTTTTATGATCAGTATAATTACTATAAAATGTTTATTGTCCTGATTGATAAGCAGGCAAATTAATTATATAGTTACATTATTATCAACTGAAGTAACGAAGGATTTTTTACCATAAATACTTAGATTAAATGTGTAATAATGCGGGTAACAAATGTGAGATTTTACCTATTTAGAACATTCACGGCCGTCATTTGTTTCCAGCCATTGTACAGGAACGCAACACAAAGCAACATACATTATTCTGCGATTTAATTAAAAAATTCCGTAATTTTTAATACCAATATGTGGAATAAATTTTATGCTCGATTTAGTTTCTCTTTGTAACATACAACCGACAGGAAACTACATACATATATATTTACGAGCAAGCTCTGGCATTTTTGTTCGAGACATAAAACCTCTTTCTTCATTTCCCTTGGTAAAATGCCTGTTACTAATACAAATATTTGTTACCTGGGAGTCTATTCTTCAATCACTATTATACAATGTCTTTTTAGAAACATATCTACCCATTCGGAAATTAATTTCTGTTTATGCAGTTATGATTATACAACGTGTCAAAGATAAGCAGTCCAGTATCGGCATCTTGGAAATGGTAAGATATACGAAGTCAGTTAAATGATAACAAAATTTGAGGTTTTAAAAGCCTAATAATATGCTGTTTAAAAAGTTTTTAAATTCCGAGTATTTCCGGAAATTTTCGAAAAAGAAACCTAAAAATGCACAAATAATAAATTATCAAATGATTTACTTATACAGTAACAGTTTTTATACAAAACTTGTTTTAATTTTTGCTGATCAGGTAAATCGAACGACAAGCAAAGCATTTTTAATAATTTTTAACTATTATTTATTTAAAATATTAGAAAAGCGTTAAAAACAAATAATTAAATTGGTAGTAGATAATTTGTTTTACTTTACATTGACGGTATGATGCTAAGATCCTTAATCTGTGCATATGGAAAGCAACTTGAAATGCTTTTGCATGATTATGCGTAAATAAAGTCGCCGTCATGCCGTCAGTATTAAGTAAAAAAATATCTACCACGAATTTAATTATTTCTTTCATGGCATTTCTGATATTACAAACAATTAATACTTAGAAATTATCAAATTTAAATTTACCTAACATTAGACTATGACCCAAACAGCAAAAAGCTAAAAGCAAGTTCCATATAAAAATTGTTATTGTATAAGTAAATCATTTGATAAGTAATTATTTGTGTATTTTTAAGATTTTTATTTATTTTTATAAATTAATATATTATATTAATACATAATAAGAATTGCTTTTTATGTTTCAAAATTATTAGAGCATTACTCTACAATTGTTTCGCCTTTCTAGGGCTTCATCAAGAGTACTTCGTATACTCGTATACGAAGTACTCTTTGATGAAGCCCTAGAAAGGCGAAACAAGCAAGAGTAATGCTCTAATAATTTTGAAACATTAAAAAGCAATTTTTCTATTTAGTATTAATATTTAAAAAATGTTTCACAAGAAACCAACTGCGGATACAATTCAGTGTATTAATATATTAGTTTAAAATGTAGGGCTTAATATTTTTACCGATTCTGAGAAATACAGGTCTGTATTACGGTGTTAAATGGTGGCTTTAAATATTTGATATTTAAATATAAGGACCGTATTTAAAGGCTTATGTCTCGTATTTTTTAAACCTTGTTTAGTTTTAGAGAAAAAGAATAAAATTTACTTTATTGCATAGTATTTCTAGACCATAAAAAAAACATTGCAGGAACTTTTACTAATTATGTAACAACAATAAATAATTATTTAAATACCGTTAATCAATATGTATCTAGTGTGACAACTTTTACTAAAATAATTTTTGCAATTTTTCAAGTTTAACAACTCTACGTTGGGAACGAAAATATGCGGACCCTTGTTTATAGGAACTTTTTTCTTATTTTAATAAAATGATTTCATCCTTGCCGTTTGGCATCACTGTTTAAAAACACCCTGCACAAAATATGGTTTTAATACATTATTTTTATACTTAGGGCACTGTATATTGAAACTAATACCTAGTATTTAAGTAACTATGGTTTCTGACTTTTAAACCAATAAAATACATATTTTTTTAGGTGTTTTTCTTAATTTAAAGTGTCCAAAGTATAAGTGTTATAGATGGGTCCACATTTAATTCATTTTGAAAGCAATACCGCAAAGTACACAAAAAATGATAAAGTAAACAAACCTTTTCGAATGCACATAGCCTCGGACAGAGCCTGATTACATATTTTTAGATAAATAATTAAAAAAGACATTGCTAAAACACGTATTACCTACTTAAAAACATTCTCTTATTTCGCCTCTGTCCTATTATAAAACCGGTGGCACGTGGCGTGATACTAGAAACTCGTCGGATTAAATATTTTTGCTGCAATAAATCATCGTCACAAAAGGGTTCCTTTACTTTATCATTTTTTGTGTACTTGGCGGCATCGCTTTCAGAATGAATTAAATGTGGACCCATCTTTACAATTTTTCTAATAAATAGTATGTTTAAATACCTAAAAACGAATCATTATTTATTCGTTTTTCCTTGTTTTACTTTGCAAGCTCTACTTTTTATTGGGCGAAAAACTTGTAATGTCTATTCAACCTCGCGTAATCTATACGACACTCGTAATAAATTTTTGGCTATTTGTCTCGCTGTTTGTTTAAGTGGGTGTTAACGGCTTTGTTGCAGGTGTTTCTAGTTATAAATTAAGGATAGTAAATTTATTTATATCTTTTCGGACAGACCTTTTAATAAAGAAATTTAAATTTAAAATATTTCGTGGTAATTGATACCGCACCTCGCATCCCACATTATTTAATAAATAATTAAAAATTTAATGTGACGTTTTTATAGTCATTATTTGGGAATCATTAGTGATATGAATAAATTTAAATGTTTTAATTTTTTTTGTTTACAAACAAATAAAATAGTTAGAATGGAATATCGGTAGTTGGCATTTAATCTTTATTTATAAATGCACCGAATATAAGGTTTGTTCCAGCAGGCTAGATCAGTCAGAAATGTTTGCAACCGTACAGATTATACGCACGTCAAATTTGTCGTTCCAGCAGTAGTTTTAAGATGTTGGAAACTGTTTGAAAAGTTTGCCAACTTTCTTCAAACATTACTGACAAATTTTGTATTGACGTATAAGCAGTATGCACGCCTTGTTTATTTTTCGTTCCAGCAGAAAACTTTTGCCAACATTTCTGACTAATGTTTGTAACAATGTCTGCGTTTTACGATTTTTGCTAACATATTTCCAACATTCTGCTGGAACAGACCTATAGTAAGTTACATAAATACAATTATTATTGAATATGACGGTGCTAGTTCCAAAGTGCACAATCTTTAATATTAACACATCTGATAAAAGAACAAAAACCTATAAATTTAATGTAATGCATTCTTTCTTATAAGTTTAAATTTGGTGTTATTGATGAAGTCATGGTTTAGCAAATTATTTTAATGAAGCGATGAAAAACACAACCATTGTTCATTCAGTTTTCATTGAAATCCAGTAATTATTCGCTGATATATTTTAATTTACACTACTAGTACTCCAAATTTTAAATCACTTCAGAAATAAAATAAAATATGGAAAATTTTTAAAAACCGTTTTGGGGTATTACTTTTAACCTATAAAAAGGGTTGCCACCTTTTATTGTCAATCACCGGAAGCAGTGCAAATTTGAAGACAAAGAAAGGTCCCACGTCCAAGAACATATTATTACATTGTTTTTTTTACACACATTTGGGGTCCCCATTATCGGAATACATTGTTTTTGTTATAATGTTAAACAAAAATTTCTTAGGATTTTAGCTTGCTTTTTTATTTATTCAATTCATTTTATTTACGTCCTGCAACAGTACCCGGGAGAAATTTATGTTTGACCGAGAGCCGGAGACTCAGTGCCAGAAACCAGGAGACTCCCGGTCAAACTGGGAGAGGTGGCAACCCCACCTGTAAAGCTACTAAAATATGTTAATAGATACCTTAGAATCGAATAGTCGATTTTTAGTGGCCGGCTTAAGAAAATTGAACTCAGTAGGTATTGTAGTACCAAATGTTGGGGTTAAGAGAATATTTTCACATCACACAAACAGGTAACCAACACACACGCAACATACAATATTTAAGTAAAATATTTCTCAACAAATGGAAATATTTGATTTAGTGGATGAACCAGAATATTTAATTACAATCCCGTGTTTGTGTGGATGAAAAATCTGAGAGAATTACTACATCCATACAATATTTTAATAAGGTAAAGGAATACATTAATTACATTTATAAATTTATTAAATATTTAGTTTTGCAAATGCATGCCAACTACCTATTTCCTCATTGTTTTAAGTTGTTAATAGGATTATGACTAATCGTTTAAAACACCATTAAATCGGTTTTTAATAAGTTCGTTTTTCACTTTTAGGTAGCTGTAATTAGTATTTATGTTATTTTTGTTTTTAATCGAATTCAGTAGAACAAAAGTAGGATTAATTATAGTTTAATAAGGTGATACAATTATTTTCATTAGTTAATTTATATATATGTATATATATTTAGAAAACTAAAAGACAGTAAGTTAACATAACCTGTATGTAGTTTTTCAATTTTTACATGAGAAAATGTTTATGGTTATTACGGCCGTATTCGCCAAGCTTTGACAAATATTTATCAGACTGATAGTCTACTTAAGAAGCATTCTATCAGTCTGATAAATATTTGTTAGAGCTTGGTGAATACGGCCGTTAGTGGTACAACATAAACCAAATCTTGGGCAAGAAATGACATATATTTAGAAGTTTAACTGAGAATTGGGCGCCATTTAGAAAAATAAATTAAAAGGTGGCCTTGTGGCACATCAAGCTCTTCAGATACCTTTTTATTGGTGTTATTGGTGATAACATACAGGTTGGTCCAAAAGTATATATGTTTTTAATGACATACTCTTTTATTATACTATATTTATTGACTTTATATTTTAGGGTTATAAAATACTCGTCAGAAGATTTAACATGATGTGCCACAAGACCCCTCTCCCCTTTCCGTTTTTTAATGTTATAAGTCCTAGTTTAACATTTATATCTGTCATTTCGTTACCTAGAATTTGGTTTATGTTGCCTTACTGAAGTACTTAAATATCATTAAAAAAATTACCGGACGATTTAAAAGTTAGGAAGAGGTGTCCTGACTTTAGACACACAGTTTTGACTTTTTTAATTAAGTATGAAAATACAATGTAAATATCAACATTATTTCGTTTTCATAAATTGTCTACTTTCATTTTCACACTTAGGTCACCGAGCTCACGTGAGTACACAGGGGCAATAACTATTCACTGTTAGCTCTGCAACTCGTATTGTCTAACCAGGCTTTTAGACCTTTAAAGGTGAGGTGATGATATGGTGTTTTCTTGTATGAGAACTTTTTGTTTGGGCACCTAATAAAATTTTACCTCTTTTGGCCCTTTTTGATTCTGTTTTGGTCACCTGGACCAAATGTATAATTATGTCTTCTTGTATGATACCCTAAAGGTCAATAAAAAAATGCATATTTGTCGAGGTGATAAAACCAGAAAAAGGGCCAGGACAGGTAAAATGTCATTAGGAGCTTAAACAAGAAGTTCCCAAACCAGGATGAACCGGTGATATACATAGGTATACAAATTTATGTTTTTATGACCAAACCGCTGTTTTTGTGATCAAACCTTACCAAACCAAGTATTCGTTAATTACATTTTATTTCTGGAAATTTATAAATTAAAGTGTTTCAGATTATTAAAATCTTGTGAAAACCGCGTCTCATTCTCACGTATTTTAAAAGTGTAACTTTTGAGTGATTCTCGGATACTTTGTGGCAGCTGGACTGTATCAGCTATGTTAAAAAAAAAGTCTGCAATAAAACACATGTTTATTTAGTTTTTGACCCCGATAAAAATATTGCGATACTTTGGCAATACAAGTAGTAATAAAAGTTAAGTGTACGTTTGTTTATGGATTAACACATTGCATTCCAAAAGCATCGTGAAAATAATGTTGTAAAAAATTAAGACCAATCAAGAGACTCCCACGTCAATTAGTGGGCGTTAATTTGATCTTGTAAACATTTCTTGACACGGTTTTAAAATTAAAATTTGCCCGATTAGGATATTGTAAAAATTAACATTAACGTTATATCGTCATATGGTAAAAATTAGATAGTGCATACCATGAAGAGTTTTTAGAAAACCACTATCGTACCACAGACAAGTTTTTACTCCTAAAGCAGCGTATATTTACTTAGCGAACATATACGGCCGCACGGCAACGAACGTATACGCCAAAATTATGTGTACGTTTAGTTCGCCATGCGATGTAGCGTCAACATTTAGCAAAATATTTGTACAGTTAACGTGTGTATTCACTTGGCAAATGTATGCGGTCAAACAGCAATAAACGCATGCGTTCTGGTAGTGTAGACGTAAATAATTTCAAAAACGCTTGCGTAAAGGTTCGCTCATCGCATGTCGGTACTTTATAGGAAATTCGCTGCGCAATGTTTTGGGATGTATGCGTATAAAGCCCGGGCACGATAACCAGCGTCAGTGTCGGGCGGCTGATTTAAATAAACAGTTCTTTTATTTTCGTATAAAGATCAAAGACGGCGCTCACACATTTGCCGCTAAACGCTGGCTGCTGACGCTGACGCTTAGTATCCTGGCCGAGGACTAAACATAGATGCCGTAAAAATCAACAACTAGCAAATAACTGTCGGAACGGAGGCGAACGACAGTGCAGGCATGCCGAACAAAACGTACGCACATTTGTGTTAATTTTTTTTTAAATTCTTAATAAAGATGATATATATATATATATATATATATATATATATATATATATATATATATATATATATATATATATATATATATATATAAAATGATTTAACCAACCATGATAACCCCAATGTGATCGTTTCGCATGACCGTCTGTAGCGCTTCAAACCCATCAATGTGTAGTCTACATTTGTGGCGTATACGGTTATATTTCACAAAAAATGGGAATCAAATTTTCCTTGAGGTCCTGTGGCGAATCATTTGCCAAGCCCTTGAAACGGCATGAATTCCGTTCACGTCCAATTCCGCGCTAAGTGGTACGGTATGCGGCGGTAAGTCTGGACGCGGCTTTAAGTAAATACACGACTTTAGGCTTCGGCTGCTACGATACAAACGGAGAGCGGAAAGTTTAACAGCGCTATGCTAATTGTTCAGAGGCAGCAGATCTTGCACAAAAGGGCAGCAGTTCAAAATTTTAAAATAAATGATCATCTGTTTTTAACAAGTAAAAACCGTGCCAGTGCCTTTAGAGAAACGTACTGGTGCTAATGCTAATGGCACCAAACCATTTCTTTGCTTGTGCTCTTGGGTGTCTTAGAGAAAACAAACTAGCGCTCTTGGATAAATATTTATTAAGACAATGCTAGCTACTTCAATTATTTAGTAGTTTTTACTTAAAAACGGTTGTAGATAAATACCATCCGAATCGTCCTGTATCAGTTAACAAATAACGACAATGAAACTTTAAAAAACTAGTATTATTGAAAAATGCCAGCTAATGTCCAGCAACCGACTATTTGAGCACTCAAAAATCGAATTAATTGGGTGATTTGTTGAACATTTATTCAAAAAACTTGCGTGAAGGATAAAAAAAACTGTGCCGCTGGTACGTGAACGATAAAACAATTCTATCTTTTTTCTGGCTTAAGAGTCACGAGCCGTCTCTGAAATTGTATTAAAAGATCCATAACTTTGATTTAAAAATCTAATTATATTTATAATAAATATTATAATCAAAACCCACAATGCTGGTGCTATCCGTACTTCATCTGCAAATTAAATTCGGACTTCTTGTAAATAAAAATGGAAGAAAAAATAATCCAGACTCTTTACAAGTGAGATTAAGTGACTCGATAAGTGGCATCATTGACGGATATTAAGTGGCTGTTTTGTTTGATTTACTTAATTTAGGTTTCGACATAAACAAACAAGGAAAGAGAAAATTAAAATCTTGCTGTTTGTATTGTAAGAGATAGTTAAGTTGTCTGTAGGTTTATGTTTAAATTAATTTTACTGTTAGCGGTAATGTATATTTGACCAATAATTTGTATAACTACTTTAAACTCGCCAATTTTCATAGTGTATGATCGGATCGAGTTTAGTCGTCGGTTTGGTCGCGAACGCGTCGTGTGTTTCGAGAAGTATAAAATTTATTAATAGGAAAGGGTGAAGGGGTAACCAAAAACTAAGGTAATATTTATCGTAGTTAAATTAAATACAGATTTCTTTGGGTACATATGATTTGTGATTTTTTAAGTTTTTCAAGGCATGATGCGTTGAGAGTCGACAACAAGTTTTATTATAACATTGACCTGTTGTGGGAGTATCCATTGACAAAAACGCTGTTATAGGATGTTTATTTTACAATATACATTAAAATAATAATATTATTAAAAATAATAATATATCTATGGAAAAAGCATAAGTATGAGTTAATTTAGTTGCCCCTGTTAAAAGTTATACATAAAAATATATTTTTTTAATTTCTAGTTTGATGGTCAATACCTTCCCAACAAAGCACGATAGATATTTTTAATACAAAGTACGAACTTTATTTTCACTCACTCTATCAGCTCTTTCATTTACAACATGACCTTTCCGAACACCCTGTGTAAGGAAATACATATTTTCTTAAAGCTGTTGTGTCTCTAACATTTTAGTGCAATAAACACAAATAACTTTCCATAAGGTCTATTCCCGTTAGGGTAGCACGATTGAAAATATACCTGTTTTTTCCCGTTTGTGACACAATTCTAAAATTACCCTGCAAAGATACGCTTGCATTCCCGTTTGGGGCACTAATGTCTACAATTTTGTAATTAGTAAATAAATCCGTTAACTTTACAGTTTATCCAGTGTGTATTAATCTTGGGTTTAATTAAGGGATTAAAAAAAGACTTGCTTACCAGAACCAACCAGACCCACCACCTATACTCTCTAATAATAACACAACTATTGTAATGCAATAAGACTGATACTAATTTAAGAATCCAGACCAGAACTTTGGTTATAAAATCCAGTTCTTTGTCTTGAGCTTTAGTTAGCTCTTCTTTATAAATTTTTGGTAAATGCGTAGATTCGTTAAGTTTTTAGCTCGGTACCACCACAGCCATTATTAGTTTAGACGAGTGCCCGTAACGGGAATCCTATCTACTTAATATTGCTACAGCAACTTATTTCTTTATTAGCGAACCGTATTTTATCATGGCTATGGACGGCTACCTTTGTATTGCACCCATAGAGGGTATTTAAATCTTTTCAATCGTTTTTATCATAGATTAAATTTTCCATTGATTATTTAAATTTTTATGTTGTATAAATTTCAAATAAAATACTTTTGGTGACATTAAAAATCTTTTTAATAATAAAAACTCTTTATATTAGCTGTAAAAAATGGAATGAATTTCACTACATGGCAACACTCTTTCATTCATTTATTTAACACTGTTTGATCAGATCCCAAGGGTTACGAGCGCCCACTATCGTTTTCCAATAGAAGTACTGCAAAGTCCAATCAGAAATATTATAAGGTTATAATTAAATCAATATAAAAAGGTCCAGCAATAAACTTATTACTTATCATCGAGCAGTTAGGTTTTTATAGAGACGAACTCAATTTAGACGAAATTATTTTAAAACATATTCATAACACATATTTTTTAACAACTGCAGCTAAAAAAGGAATATATAAAAATACGACTTTAATATCTAAAATTATAAACAAAGAGAATCTCGGAGCTACATGGTGATTTTGCTAATTTTTACAACGAAAGAAACTACACAATTATTTTATCTAAAGATTTTTATAGCAATAGTAGCAAATGAGTTTTAGAAAGTTGTAAAAATAGACAAAATCTGAAAATCACCCTTTAGCTCTGAGATGGATCGCAATGGCCACGAATTGTTTTAACAACAGTTGTTTTCTTAAAAACAGGGATGAAGAGTCCTATTTTAGATTTTGGATATTCCTTACGGTTTCGAGATACCCTGGAAAACCATTGAAAATGAAATACCCTGTGCACGATAAATAGGTCCCGAGTTTTCCTGAAGTCACCACTGGTGGATTCCTCGTATTATCCTTGAAATATTTTTGTTTTGTGAAATATCACTTGGTTGGGCAGCTTCATTAGGGAATCTTTATGATTAGGCGTGCGCAATGAATATATAAACTGCGTGCCCTGTTATTTGGAAAAATTACCAAAAAAATTTGTTATCATAATATTATGCACACCTTGTAAATACTCCTGAAATCGTTGGGCTTAATTTTAAGAATATTTTTTTTTACCCACTTGTAGATATGCAAATAAATCAAATGAACCTGTTATTGGATGATATTATTTAAATAAATCATAGTTTAACTATATATGCTCCAATCATTTCGAATATTAATAGCATATTTTTGATATCCTCTATCTTTTAGAGTAAATTAAATTCTTGTTTGAAAATATTATTTTCAATCATAAACGTCAATAATTGTAATTCATTATTTGCCATTGCAATCATAATACTGACGGTCAAGCAAAAATCTATCTATATTACCTAGTTTGGTTATATTTATCAACTGAATCGGTGATTATGGTTACTAAACGGTCAAATAAATTTATAAATCGACTTGCAAAAATATTCCTAACCAGGCCATTGATTTCTATTGTTAGTAATTTATTAGACGACATAAATATTGAATACAACTGGGTTTATTGTTGGATATACAAAGCGATATCTTTCTATTAGAATTTATTTATGGCACGACAATAAATAAATGTGTGTCGTATGTAACGTCCGAAAAACGAAAAATAAGATTTATCTCGGGAGGTGGCAATAACAGTTCCGCGTTTATTTGCGTATGAATACAATTAAACTCTTCAACACTCAGCCTGAGAGATCCTTTGGTTTGCAGTACGGTACTAAAAATTATTAGATTGGATATGAAATAAGTCTAGGATATTTTTAACTGACTTCAAAAAGAAGGAGGATATCAATTCGCCTGTATGTTTTTTTCTGTATAAATATTACTCTATTACTCCGTCAATTGTGGACCGACTTTATTTTTTTATTTAAAAGAGTGCAGTTCCTCGGTGGTTCCATAAAAAAAACGCAAAAGAGAAAGGTACTAGACGTATTGTTGGTCGAGCGACAAAGCTCCCTCTAGACTGGTATATGCTCAAACATCAAGGGTGAATTCAGAATCGACAACCTTCGGGCAAAATTAACTATTTTCACTGAACTGAAAAAGAGAGACTACAGTAAAAAACACAGGGACGTGTAATTTCATTAATTGACATTGGGGGGAGTCATGGTTAGTTAAATCTTTTTTTTAATTTGTTTTATTAAGAAGTTAAAAAAAAGGATTTAACCAACCAGAACTAACCATGACCTAACCCCTCCTAATGTGACAGTTTTGCATAACCCTCTGTAACGTTTCAAACCAATCAAATCATGCGTCCTTGTGCTTTTTATTGTAGTCTCTGAAAGAGGTACTAGTAGTGTTTTTTAGAGTGTTTACCGATTAAATAGTAATAGTAAATAAGAAAGCAGAAAATAAACTAAAAAAATAAAAACTTAAGAAAAAATAAACCGACTTCAAAAAAATAAATAAAGCTCACAAAAAGTTAATGTACACTACTCAAAAGAATTATCGCATATGCTCGATTAATTTTGAATCGCCCTGTATGATGTGCTGTTGAAAGGGAGTAGTCAAATTTGTGATTATAAAATATCAAAAATGGGTAAAGGTATAAATTATTCACAAAGAGATGTCTCTTTTTTAACAGCACATTATATAGGGCGATTAAAAATTATTCATTTTTTCAATTTTTTTTTATCACCCCGTAGGATTTATTGCTAACAGTAAATAACAACGGTTAATATAAAGTTATAGCTTCACGTTTTCTTAACATTTTCTTTGTTTAATTGTCTTAATAACTTAATTATTAAAAGCTATTTGGCTATTTAAATCAAAGCATTTTTGTATTAAAGCTTATGAAAGATATCGAGTATATGCGATAATTTTTTGAGTAGTGTATTATTTTTTTAAAGTGTTTATTAATGTTATATGTTTGGTTAATTCCCAATACTGTTTATTTGATTTCTACCACTTTTAAACTAGGTTTTTAGTTTTAAATAATTGGAAACTTTATGCCTTTAACCCAATTTGCACAAAATTAAAATATAGTGGTTCAATTGGAGATAAAACTTATCTTATTTGCTAAATAGAGGATAGGCCATAAAATTTTACTTTGCAGTTACTAAACCAGAATTTCTGAAGTTGTTTTTTTCGTCTTGCAATTTTTAGGGACTGTGCTTATAAATTAAAAAAATATAACCTCTGGAGATTAAATTGATGTGTAAATACTATATTTTATAGTGTAAATGACAGATGAAAATTTTAAGATAGCCATCTTGGAAAAAAAATAAATGAAAGAACATTTTGTGGCATATAAAGCTTCTTTGAGTATTTTATAACCCTAGAATATAAAGTCAGTGTGGTAATTCCTTAAAGATGGTCCTTATGGGGATATAATATACAGGGTGCTTTATTAAATAAAAAATATAGTTTTTGAAATATTGTCGATAGAATTACAGTTAAAAAGATCTTTAAAAGAGCTTTAAGAAAATAGTAGATGAAGGTATTTACTTTTTATTCTAGAGTGATGTTCGTCAAGAGATTTAAAATAATATGCCACAAGACCCCCTTTCTATTTATTTTTTATCCTGATAGCGCCCAGCAGGCACCTTAAAATTTTTGTCTTGTCAATTCCACTTTAAAACTCAGTATTTACGCCTCAATTTTATTCAGCTGACTGGTATGTTTTGAAATCAGCTATATTTTAAAACATTAAGGAACGTATCTACCAAAGCAACAATGAGGAACTTTTTTGTTTGGGCTGCATGTTGTCAAAAAACTTCTATATTGTTCCAATAAGATGGTCATTGTTGTAGCAACCAAATTAAAATGTTTCTCTGTGTTACGAGTTTCCATTTTAAGTCGGTAGGATCAAAGGAAAAATCGAAACAGGTTAAAATAAATTTAGCTGTTGCTGCGGTGGAGACACTCAATTCTCAAAGTTTCGCAAAATGAAGACTTCCACGACAATGTAAACGGTAATAACGATAAGCAAAACTAAAACTGTTTATGATTTTAGTTGCTCTTGTGTAGACAAAAAGTTGAAACCTGTTAACATTTCATCCGCATCTTTGAAACATAAATCAATACTAAGTAACAAAAAGTCCCTCATTATTGCTTTGGTGAAAACGCCCTTTATGTTTTTAAATTGGCATAAAATCTACAGTATTTTGCTGATAAACTTGTAAATATCTTGTTATAAACTGTATATTTTTTGTTTCAGGTGAGTACCAGGACAGTACAAAAAAACTTTCTTTTGTAACGAGACAGAACTGAACACGATCCTTTAGGTAGAGCGCAGCAAACATTCACGTGGGTAGATAATATTCTAAAGAAGTCTCTGTTAAAACAATAATTAAACATTACAAACCAAAACCAATGCTAAAACAATATAATTTAACATTACAAACCAGAACCAAAAATTTGTCAGATTTGTATAATCTCCTCACCAGGGTTAACGGGATGTAAAAACATTTTTTTTAGTTATAAAATGAGGATATTAAAATAGTTTCCCCCTCCGACTTTATTTTTGAATGGGACCAGATATCAAAATCGGGTAAAATGGTGTCACTTAAACTATTCTTTGGCATAAAAATAATTTTGTCACGTGGCCTGGTGAAGTTGTAAAGGGGGGAAGTACCTCGTTTTACAGGTCCTTTAATTTTTTACTCAACGCCACTTTGTTTTTGAAAATCGGCCTAGCCGTTCCAGACTTAAAACCGTTTGAAATTTGGCTTAAATGCTGTACAAACAGTGCAGTTTTAATAAAATTGGCTTGTAACTCTAGAACGCCTGGACGATTTTTAAAAATAAAGGCGTTAGTAGGCGTTAAGTAGGGAATCCAAGGGCCTTTAAAACGAGGTGCTACATGACCCCCATTTCTATTTGAAAAAAAGTTGCTAGTGCCTCCTTGATACTAGTCCACGGGACCAAAATTATTTTAATGGTAAAAGTAGCTTAAGTGACACCATTTTACACAAGTTTATATGTATAAAAAAGTATGTGCAACTTTTGATATTATGTTGTTTTTAAATAATTTCTATTTTTACAGGTAAGGTCCAACCGTTTTCAAGTGATCAGTTATCACTTGAAAACTGTTGGACATAGATACCCTCCGAAACTTCGTGTATGAATTAAAAATAAAGACAATGGGAATCTAAGAGAGTAGTATTATTAATTTTTTGTTTATGTTGCATGTTTCCAAAAAGTTCCTGTTGACATTTGTTCCGCAATTTTGGAACACAAGGTAACATTTAATAACAAAAAGTTACCTAATATTGCTTTGGTGGATACGTACCTTAATATTTGCCAACAAAAATAAATTTATACTGTGATAGTAACTAGTTAAATCGATTATTTAAGAAGTCCCACATGTTCAATAATAAAAAATTTAAGAAAAGCTACAAAAACTGCATTATTAAAAAACAACAGAAGACAAGATGTTTTTCCTTTTTTTTTTGTTATTTATATTTTAGTAGTTACTTTTTGGATATTCACAGGTTGTTTTGTAATAAAAAAATCTTACAGCTATACTTTTGTTTTATAATCCATCATATGCATTATTTAGAGTAGTCTGTACAGTTTTGTATTATATCGATATTAAAGACTCCTTTCTATTATCCTTTTATCACGATTTATATGTTTGCTGGGATTTTGAGACAATGTGTCAACAGTTTTATTATTTCCAGCCAATTTTGTTAGGTTAGGTTCTGAGCACATAATTTTTTTATTAGAAGTGTCGAACTGGTTTACGGGATTTTAATTGATACCTATTCTACTTGTTTATCGTCAATTTATTCTAATTCTAGATTAAATATTCACTGTATAGAATCTGGTGTTTTGATACAAACTGTGTCGTATTTTTTAATTAAAGACTTTAAAGCAAAGTTCATTTTTGGTAAAAATATCCTTTTCACGAAGTCGTATGCTCTAAAGATGTTCGCATAGATTGGCGCGGAAATCTTACAGTCAGAGCACATTAACGTCGCTATAAGAATTTTGCACATAGCCGAGAAAAAGCGGACAATTCCGGATTTGATTGTTGCTTTAAAAATTAATTTGTACTTGTCCCGTTTTTACCCCAAGGCCTTCAATTATCACTTTAACTCAAGAAACAATACAAAATCGAATCATTAAAAACTTAAAATATACTTAAATCGGTTCTGTTCTTTTTATCATTTAACTTTCTGAACTTTTATAATATTGTGAATTTGCATGTTCACTGCATTTGTTATCTGAGGACTCTACGTTGGCGAAATCAATTAGGTATCTCGACTTTTGGGGTCACGACTGTTTTTGCAGATTAAAGATCATAATAGAGACTTCTTGTCTTACGGATAAAGTTTTGCGGTTGGATTTAGCGTATGGGTAATTAAGCAATATACCATATTTATGTGGTATACCCTTTTTCAAAGGCTTTAAATGTTTCGTCACATCATGTGACGTCATATCGAGATTAAGGCAGGTCGTATATTTAACATATACTTAACCAAATCAAAAGTATTGACGTTTTAATTTAGACGTTAGAATATTTTTAATTTATTAAACCGCTTTATTATATTTATAAAACTTTAACAGCATGAAAATTAAAATATTTGTAACTTACAGTAAATACCGCACTGACGGGTAATGGAGTACAGAATGCTGTAAGTTCAACACAGCTTCGTCATCAACAGCTAAATGTTTACATACAAAAGCATCGTCTTGCCAGGTATTTTTTACCATAAGCAGGGCCTAATTGTAGCACAGAATAACTAGATACCGCAAATTGATATATAGGTTTTCTGTAGTCGAGGAGACGTGTGTTTGGGCGTTGGCATTTTGATGCTATTGAAGTATGACGTAGCGGTTTTTAACTAACAATGTTTGAACTCTACCTAGGATCAATTTTACGCGAAGAACCAATTCTAAAACGGTATTTACCAATTGGTTATGTTGACGTTTAAACAATGTATTATACTTCAAAGTTGTCACCAATTATTACCGCGGTTATAATTGGTTGAACACCTAAAATAGATGTAGTTCTTGCTTCACTTCAAAATAAATACTTGTTCGGCTTTTGTATATCGTTAAGGCATATTAAATACCGACTTATAAGGGGTGATCATTTGGAGGTACTTTTTAAAAAAATTAAAAATAAAACTCCAAATTCCGAGCGCCAAATCAATTCGTCAAAATCGTCACGTACACTCGCAGCTACTGCCGCTATAATTTCTGCACTACGTGCTGGATGTGGCTTATTTGGTTAAGAATTATCCAATACTCGAAATTGGAGTTCAAATTTTTGTAATGGTACAGCGAATAGTCGGCTCAGTACGCCGATTATGCATGGACCATAACTTGCCTGAAGCGCACGAAACTCATTTCTCGGAGAATGATGAATCTCATAATACAGTTGAACAAGTTTTAGACGTTTTGCCGGGGGCTTAGTCTTTTCAGGATAAATTGCCAAACAGTACTGAACACAAATACCATGACAGTTTAAAATTTGGACCCTCTCATCTATCCAAAAATACCTACTAGAAAAAGTACCTCCAAATGAATCACCCCTTATTAACAATCCCAACTTCACACACATGGTATAATATTAGAATAGGTCTGTTCAGTCGGTTAGTTAAAAATATGGGCACTAAACACTAAGAATTTTCCTATTCACTCAACTTTTTCATATATATGAATGAAAATATTTGAGATGTGTATAATATTGAAAACTGTCATTGTCATTGACTGATTACGAACGTTTTATCTCGGTTTTCGTCAGTGACATACTTTTTCTTTCATACTCAATTTAGACGGTGGAGAGAACAACAAGGTATGACAAAACAGTTAACAGCTCTGGTACAAAGTGTACTGTCTGGTTTCATTTTCAGGAATTTTTATTTTACGAAATTATTAAACACTTTACTAATGGTCGTTATGACTGTCCGAAATGTGTGTAAACTAAAAACTAAAGTAAAAAATACATTTGGGATAACGCAAAACGTTGGCAACCAAATATTTCTCACACTTTTCGAATATAGCCCAAATTGTCTACCACCCAACATTATTTTGACATTTTGTTTTTAATAGAGTGACTTTATTTTTTTGAATATGTTCTATAATGTCTACTTAAGTTCGCACCATGTGGAAAACTTTTTTATTACTAATTTTACGAAAAAAGTTATTCTTTATAAAAAGTTCTGCATTGTCTGAAACCTAAAATGCAATTATCAGATATTAGTTTTTTGCAGTGGTATAGGAGGTATGTCAAAAATATTAATTTTGCTCAAGAGGAAAGTACTTCTATTTTTTATAATATCTAAAATTTTTATGAAGACGTTTAGGATCAAAAATAAGATTCAAATATCATCGGTTTAAAGGTAAAACTTACTAAGTGATATTTTATGGCTCAGGAAATGACAACGATTTTTTTACAAAATTTGTGATGAAAAAGAAAAGATGAACGATCTTTTTTATGTATAATTATTTCAATGAAGATTTATGGATGTCATAAATGAAATATAAATAAAAAAAAATCTAACAGTTTTGCATTACAGTAAAAATTTAAGTTTATACATCAGCGCATATTTAATTCGATATGTAGGCATATGTAAAGAAAGCTTTAGAACTTTTTTGAAAATTAACAATTTTGCATATATTAATATAATTTTTAATTCTAAATATCTTTTCTTAATAAATTTCCAAACAGCGAAAAGTTACAAAAACGACCGTTATCTCAAAAACAAAGGTTTTTTTTTTGAAAATTAACAATTTTGCATATATTAATATAATTTTTAATCCTAAATATCTTTTTTAATATTTTTTTAATATTATAAAAAATTGAGGTACTTTCTCCTTTAGCAAAATTCATATTTTTTACATTAGTCGTATACAACTGCGAAAAATTAATATCTGATGATTGCATTTTAGGTTCTAGACCATGGAGAACTTTTTATTAAGAATAACTTTTTCGTAAAATTAATAATAAAAAAGTTTTCCATATGATGCGAACTTAAGTAGACACGCTGTATAAACTTCTGAACTAAAGTGTTTTTATGACCTTTTTTTGGCTTCTCGCTCGGCGCATAATATACGATTTACGTTCAGTGAAAATTTTACATGGATCGTGGATTGTTTTTTGTTCTAATTAAGGATGTTAAAGCAGATCAGCCTGACATCAATAGTTATTTGTTTTTTGCAAACTGTGTAGCCTTTTAAAATGGATACGGTACTTATTAAACACATTTTATTACGAGGTATCTCTAGTAGTCGAGTATTGTGTGCTTAAAAGCGCGTGCAAAATGTGATTTAAATTTGTTTGCAGTTTAGATGGCTTGCAATGCACGTGATTATTAATAATTTATGTGATAAATAAAATGGTGTATTCAGAGGATTAAAAAAATACAATATGCTTACTTCAGATAACAAAATAATTTATAAAAATGGATAAGCCTTCCATATAAACTTTGAAAAAAAGTAAAAAAGTATAATATAATAAATTTTCCCCCACCTTTGGGGTTGGCCATTTATGTTGCATACTTTCTTTTTTACATCGAACCGTTTAATAGTGAAAAGTAAGGGGACCAAGTAACCAATGTAGGGTACATACAGAATAGTAATTTATGTAAAGATGGGTCCAAATTGAATTCATTCTAAAAGCGATGCCGCCAAGTACACAAAAAATGATAAAGTAAAGAAACCCTTGTGTGAACAATGATTTATTGCAGCAAAAAATATTTAGCCCGACGAGTTTCTAGTACCACGCCACGTGCCACCGGTCTTATAGTAGGCAGAGGCGAAATAAGAGAATGTTTTGTAAGTAGGTGGTACGTGTTTTAGCAATGTATTTTTATTATTTATCTAAAAATATGTAATCAGGCTCTGTCCGAGGCTATGTGCATTCGAAAAGGTTTGTTTACTTTATCATTTTTTGTGTACTTGGCAGCATTGCTTTCAGAATGAATTAAATATGGGCCCATCTTTAACAAGTGCATCAAGTGATACTTTTTTTACGAACTAAAGTTTGGCCGACTCATGATTCGTTAAGCGAGTGCATCAAACCCATGAGAAAAAAATACTCTTTATGGATATGTGTCATACTATACAGTTTTAAACTCAATGTTTTTCCTATGGAGAGTTTAATATTACCGAAGGATATCCTAAAGTTACCAAAAATAAATGTTTTTCTAAAAAAGTTGAAGACAAAAAGATCTTCAGGTGTAAAACCAAATTAACCGCTTAGTTCATGCTTTTTGTTGACGCCTTTTTACTAATTGTATACCTTAAGAATACATGCATACTTATAATTTGACACCATATTTATCCAGGGAGGAGTTTTTGGCTTTGGTGGGAATGTGTCCCTCAGGCCACCCCCGATTTTAACGACAATACTATATTTTTTTGCGTCCGTATACACCTAGTTCCCTAAATTTACATTTAAAACACGTTTTATTTATCTTTTTTATACATTAAGCCAATATTTTCCTACAAAATTCATGGCTTTTTTAAAGAGATAATTAATTATTTTTATCAAAACTATGCACTTTTGTATTCAGTTGTGTAATTACTTACTTTTTGTAGAAATATTACCTAAATAGTATAAATTTACTTTCAATTTTTAAGTCATCCGAAATCAATACTTTTTTAAATTTTGATAATTTCTATTAAATTTATTCGAAAACTGTGAAATTTTAAAAATATGAATGGTCAATGGCCGTAGAAAAAAATCTTTGATCATTGTTGCTACAGATATTCCGACAATAACATGTTCAATTTATGTGTTTTTTGTTAATGCGATTAAATCTTTATCTGCTTTTGCAGTTAATATTCTTTTTATTTTATATTGCAATAAAAAGTATGTTCTTTATTTTGGTTTCTAAAATAACAATTTATTTTTAATTATAGTAAACGCTGTACTAGTAACTACGAGTACATTTTAATTTTTCGCATGTTAAAAATATTTTTATACTTTCTCCTAAGGTAAAGTTGTATGCCTTTCTGTGTATGCTTCACACGTTTTTAATCAAATATTTAGATAAAAATATTGTTGTATGCATCTATTGAACACCTAATGACGCGGATATGAAAGCAAATTTGTCTTGTGTGAATAGAAACTGAGACGTAATGTTAATGTGCATGTAACTTGGTGAAAATACTTTTATTTTCTTTTCACAAATGATTATCGGTAAAATTTTTCTGTTAATTTATATCGGCGTATAAGTAGATTAAGCAGATAATCTCATAAAGATTAGATTATTATCATTTAAGTACCTTTATAATAAGTACTTGCCAGTTGGTAATTTGTGGTTAAATTGCTGGTTCTGTAGATGTATCTTTTTGTTGCGCTGCGGATAATTTATATTTCTCTCGAAACATATGAAACTAGGCCGATGGATAAAGATTGACGCCTCATGTATCTTCCGTATGGGTACAGAGTGGGTACAACTAAAGCAATACTTGTTTTGAAAAAAAAAAATAGTCAATTAGGGTTTTTTTATTTCCTTAAAGTTGTCACATTCATACATCACTTCCAGTCTGGGTAAGGCAAGCTGCAAATTGAGACGCATTAAACCTCGTGCGTCGCAAAAAACTGTGCCACTTCCACAAAAATCAACGTGTTTTGGAGTCGACGCGACGCGTCGCTAGTCAACTTGCGCTTTATAATTTAATGTCATTAGGTAAGGCTCAAATTGAGACATGCATTTATATGCGCGCGACGCGATGCAGCACAGCGCGTACTTTTGTAACTTATGAAATTAAATTATACTGCGCAAATTGACTAGCGACGCGTCTACTCGAAAAGACGTTGATTTTGCGACAGTGACTTTTAGTTTCTCGCCTCGCACGCGTTAGACGCGTCTTGATTTGCGGCTTGCCTTAGGCAAACGGTATTGATCAGACAATACAATCGTTGGGCACGTGAAATTTCTATCATAATATTTACTCTAAATTTTTTTTTACATAATTTATGTTAGTTTTTAGTTTTGTTGTTAGTTGATACTTTTTATTTTGTAAAGTTCATTTATTTCAGAATGAGCTCTATTCTACTTATCAAACCCTTTCATTTGACACCAATATTGATATAATAAATCTTGGATTTATAATCATAAAAAATGTATTATATTGTATTGTCATCAAGATTAAGAGTATGTACCAAATTTTAGATCGATCTGTCGTCAGAAAGGGAGTCAAACTCCAATTACTAAACTTGACCCAAACAAACAAATAATTACCAGATAACAAAAATAAAAACTGGTCAAGCTTAGTAAAATCGTTTTTATTGCAAGTTTAACAACCAGTATCTTAAGAACAAGGAGTTTGTGGACCCATCTTTATATGAACTTTTTTATATTTTTAATAGTTGAATTTGCTTAAGTCTTTTAACAACTTTCTGTTACACCATTTAAATCTTTTAACTACTATAAAAATAATAAAAGTACAATTATTTCATGCAAAGGACTAGACAGTTAATCCGTTTACTTACAGCACCTATCCAAAAAACTGACATATGTTTTTTTGGGAAAAACTTCTTGATTACGTAAACATTGGCTACTTTCTATAGTATTGGTTATTTATTGAACGTTACTTTAAAAATCCGTTAGGTAATTAAATTGTCAATAGAACATTACATACAGAATTTTAGATTGGGTATTGAATATGGTTTTTAATTTATTAAATGTACGTTGCAGAATATGGTTTTCTGTTTTATTATCTCAATAAACGTGTAATTAAGAATACAGAGTTGATTGATTAAAGTTAACGAACAAAATCTATTAATTACACGCATTATTCCTAGATTTATGTTTTTAGATAGGCACTGGCTAAACGTCCGCCGGCGGTTTTACGAAAATATAAGGAAAACCGCTGTCCGTCGTAACCATGTAGCTATGGGACAACTTGAATACATTTTTTAAACCCTTATAATATGATTAAAGAAATAAGCCGTGTTTATGAATTATTTATCTTGTAATTTTTTTCCTTTTCCTGTGAATATTAAAGTTTGTTTCACCCTCAATACATGTACACTTTATTTGGTAATACTTTAGTTTTAGTTCTAGTTTTTTCTTGTTGCTAAAATACTTCTGGCTTTTCTTTTCCTAAAAGATGTACATACATATTTTTTAACTTGAAGAGTTTCATTTTTGTTTGTTGTTCAATAATAAAAATAATAATTAACAATAAAACAAATAATTCCTAAAGTTAGGTAAACTTTATTATTCAGCGGTTTTTAATTAATCTAACGATAAAATAACTAAAATCGCCGGTAATATCAAATTAATTCACATTTTCGGCGGTTTTCATATACGCAAATAGATATAACCGCCGGACGGAGGTGAAGCAAGAAAAGTTACATTTTGTTCGTAAGTTCATTTATGAAATTTATACACTCCTGGTCAAACAAAACCGGACAAAGAGAATTTTGGTCCCATTCTTTAAGGCAGGTACCCAACAAAAAGACCATACAATAACTCTTTGGTTTCTTGGCCGATGTAATTACCTTTTCGTCCAGTGGTAGCTTCTTTTATCAAGATCATTATTCAATATGGGGATTGCAAAAAGTTTTATAGGATTAGGTGTTACAATGGAAAGAGCCGAATGTTGCATTTTGACACACATTTTTGAACCCCTGCTCCTCTGGAATAATTTATCGTTAGAATTTTTTACCAGTTTATTGGGTTTTACATAAAGCCTTATTTTTTTAACATTTCTTTTTTGTGTTTGTGTCATTACCTTTATTCTAAAAGAAAACACAAACTTATAAAAGACAATAAAATTTGTGTTTATTTATAATTTTACACCTTTCTTACATTTATATTTTTTATGATAAAAAGAAATAAATACAAATATTACTTTGTTAAGTTGGTTTCATATTTTCCAAATAAGTAATCAGAATTTTTGTTAACTCCTAAGACACACAGGGTGCGACAAAAAATGTGATTTAAAAACACACCCTATATATTATATCACCAATAAAAAGATATTTTAAAGACCTTTTAAAAATATACTACATTTGATATACTTCCCTTTATTAGTCTCGAAAATATGACCATCCAAATATTATGTTTCCCCAATATATTAACATTATAGCGTATATTACGATCATCATAATTAAATTCTATTGTTTTCTTAAAAAAATTATTTCTTATTAAAATAGAAATAGCGACATAAATTTAAAAAATAGATGTAAAGAAAAGATGAGGCTTTATAATCCAATAAAATGGCAAAAAAATTGTGACTTGAAATGATTCACCATGGTGTTTAAAAATTTGATTCAAAATGCAACATTTAACTCTTTACTGTATAACACCTAATCCTATAAAACCTTATGCAAACCTCATATTAAATAATAATCTTGATGAAAGAAGCTACAACTTGACCAAAAGTTAACTGAAATCGGTCAAAAAACCAAAAAGTTATTCAAGATTAAATTTGAACAAAATTTTGTTTGTTAGGTTTTTTTTTATCCAGGAAGGTATTTGCACTTTATTTTTAATTATTAATTTTGATCAAATTTATTTTCTTAGTTTTTCTATTATAGAAAAAGTATACATATCTTAACTTCTTTTTCTTTATTTACGGTTACTGAATTTTACCCGGCCATTTTAACTGAAGAACTTTAAAAAATAATCTTTTTTTTGACATACCTATTTTGGTTCTCCTTAAAAATTTAAAATTACTTTTATTGTAATATTAAGTTAATATTGGATATTTCTGTTAAAACAATACAAATTTTGCTACATGCGTTTTGCTTTGATTTCAGCTCAAAAACCTTAAACCTAATCATATTCTTTTTCTTAAACTAATTTAACGTTAATTTTTAGTTTTTAAGTCATAATATATTCAAATACACAACATACTACTTTAATATATGTAACTAGGTATACAGGGTGATTTTTACCCTATACTTACGCATAAACTTGGAAAATTATTGTTAAGGACAAACAATGACCAAAAATTTAGAAAAAAGTTAGTAAAATATGTTTAGTTAGGGAGATTACTAATTATGTAAATTAAACAAGAGGGGTCTAATTCTAAGGACAAATAATGATTAATTATAAAAAAATAAAGTACTAACCTACCTATTCTTTGTTTCAGCAATAACACGGTAAAATACCTAAATACTCTAATTGTAATTTTAATCGCGTGAAAATAAAATTAGAACTGAAAGAAGACCAAACATAAACATCACGACTTGTATATGTTTTTTTTTATATATAAATTATTTAAAATTCAGCCAAATAATTTTACCAAGCTGTGTAAAAACTGTACTAAATTATTTCTAAAAGAAAAAAATACCTTACTTAATATTATTTGTCCTTATAATTTGTGTTAATTTATTTGATTTAAAATAATTAATTATCTCACTAACTCAAAATATTTTACTAACTTTTTTTTCATGTTTAGTCACTGTTTGCCCTTAGTAATAATGACCCTTTATGCGTTTAGGTTAAGAATCACCCTGTATAATAATCGATAATTTAGAATTATAAAATACTAAATGGTTACTTTTTGTACTACTAAAACATAAATATTTAGGTGTATATTTGGTAAATTGAGATGGTTTACCATTACCAACTTTTTTTTATTAATAAATAGATAAAATGTATTTATTATTTAGCTAATTAGCGCCCACAAGACCTAGTACATTGACAAGGTACATTCTATTGCGTTTTGTTTTTATTTTTTTAAACACAATAAGAAATGAAATATAACATTTTCATTTAACAACCAGCACCATGCATAATTGCATAACAGTTATCTACATTTAGGTAAACCATTTTTAGCTGAATTTATTTATTTACCGACTGCTTTTTTTTATATCAGATAGCTTTGTATTTCTTTTTATAATGACTCAAGTTTTTGTAGTCTTCTTTTATCATATCAGCTGCTTTTTCCCCAATCATATATGAAGGTGCCATGGTATGTCCTGAATTCAATTCTGGCATTATACTAGCGTCTGCGACTCTTAATTTTTTTATACCATGTACTTTAAGTCTGGCATCAACTACCGAAATTGCAGGGTTCGCTCCCATGGTACAGGTTGAAACCGGATGGTAGATCTAAAAATTTTAAACGAATCAGATAAATATATTAAAACTTACCTAAAAATACATACAAATCCTTAAAAAGTCGCGATGGCAGATAAACGTAGTAGCTATTTGCCCATTACGCCTTCTGTTGGCAGTGTAAAAAACTAAGCAAACCTAGGTTCGTGAGATTAATACTAAACAAAAATGACAAACAGACATACTAACAATTTCATACAGCGTGTCTTCGGAAGTTCTTAACAAATGGGAAACTTTTTATTATTAATTTTACGAAAAAAGTTATTGTTTATAAAAATTTCTGCTTGATGAGAAAATACATTTCCACAAACATATTTGAAGGTTGGATGTACAGGGGGCTTAAAAATAACTTGTTTCCAAATTAAAATAGGGTTATTTCCTAACTACGGTACCAAACTTTAAAGGGTAATTCTAATGTCATTTTATGAAAAAAGTTCCTATAAATTAATGTCCGGTGTTGCTTCGTTTCTGAGATACGGTGCGTTATATTTCTACAAAAATGAGACAGTAAAACTTCTTACTGCTTGTAATTTTCTTACAAACTAAGGTTTTGCATCCGTCGGATACATGGAAAAAAATCTGTTAAATATTCATGCAGTTGTAACCCACACAGTTACAATGTGTAGTACTATAGGCCCATAGGCCCCAGGTACACGTTGTAGTAAAACTCGCTCCGTTTTTGTAGCAAATAATGTGCATTGTGCAGTAGTATTTAATACTTTTGTAGCAGAACTTCATGTTACCGTTTTTAATACTACTATAATGTAGTCAAGATTCATATTTGGTTACTATTGTTAGCTATTATCATTCACTTACAAAACTTTAGGACTCATTGATTTTCATAACAGGACATTAATAACAAAAAATTATACTTCGAACGAACGTCAATATAAACATATTTAACACAACTTCTGCGCTACACTCTTATAGCACACCCCCGATTTTTTTCCGTGTACTATCCAATCTGGCTATGCGGATTTTTACACTAGCCAAAGATATTTCTTTTAGAGCTAATTGAGATCAACAACCGCAGACCGGCTTTAACTATTTGGTTTTCGTCAAACTGTCTTATTAAGATGAATTTACTTATACTTAAGTGAAAGTGTAATACATATTTTGGTTTTTGTTTAATAAAACTTTTTTGTATTTTCTTTATTTAACTGTTAAAATCGAATTTTGTCATTTTTGAATGTTATCATGAAGTTTTGCCATCATTTACTTAAGATCTTTTTAGGATTTTCCGATTTTACTTACGGTTGTGCTTAAGTGTTTAATTGCACATAACAACCATTCTCTAGTCAATTTTTGAAATGGTTCACAGTTTGGATAGTCGAATACCACCAACTCCACTCCAAATTCTTTAAATGCTTTTGTTTGATTTAAGGCTATTAAAAATTGAATTCCTTTGTAAATTGTTTCCAATATCCTCTGGTTCAGATAAGTAATTTGGATCTATAATAGGTTTGTCTTTTGGATTTCTTGATTTTAGAGTTACTGTGCCACGTGATTTTGGATGCAGAAGAACTGGTGTTACTTGAAAGTCACTCGTAGTATTAGTGTCAAAGGAATTAAAATATTGTTCATTTAATCTAAAATGGGAAGTGTAAGTATAGGCCCAGTTCAGTTTTTATCCCAAACAATAAATATTTAATTAAAAATTTATAAAAACTCACATAAAAAAATATTTATAAGTTAATTTTTATTTAAAATAAAACCGCAACTCCTAAATATTTTTAAAACCATAAATGCTTGATAGTCTAAGATTCGCATAGAAAGCTACCTACACCCATCTATTTTCCGAATAAAAATATTTTTATTAAGTATGGAATTTAAACAAAGGTATTCCCACAAACTTGCCTAAAAAGTTATATAGGGTGGCACAAAATGAACGTTATGATGTAAATGTTTTACAACTTTTTATTAATAACTATTTTTTCTTTTCTTTTAGAAATTGCCATGGCACAAAGAACCAAAATCAGTCAGTTATTCTGACGCAGCCGATGTACAGGTTGGATCCTCAGCGCCAACAATCAATCGCCTCATTGCTACAACCCTTTGTTGAGGTCTCTTAAAAGAATTTTGGCCACATTGCACATGTTTCCCTATAAAATTCATAAGATTGATCGTCGGCGCTGAAGGTCCAACCTGTATGTCGGTGATACATACTCTGCGTCAGAATAACTGACTTTCCGTTTGAAAAGTAAAATTTGATTATTTTGGTCCTTTGTGCAGGGCCGTATTAACTGTTTGAGGCGCCCTAGGTTAGAATTCCCGGAGAGCCTATTTTCCATCAAAAAAACATTTCAAGAGCAAAAAAAATGAAAAGCCCATTTTCTTCTTTTCACGTCTACTTGCCTATTTCATTCCAAAGCACCTTATTCACAGAGAAATTAATCACCAAAAATCCCCACTCAACCTAAACTTTTTTAATAAACTCCCCTGTCTAGCGTCTATTACTCCCCTGTGTGGCGCCTATTTTTTTCATAGCGCTCTAAGCTGTAACCCAGTCAGCCCAATGGATAATACGGCCCTGCCTTTGTGCTATGGTGTATTGCTTTTTAGTTTAAATTTATTAAGCCTTTTCTACAAAGATCTTAAACAAAAAAGAAAATAACATTATATATAAAAAAGTTGTAAAACGTTTACATCATGACGTTCATTTTGCGACACACTGTATTCAAGATTATATTTAAATTAAAAAATACCTTAAAATTTTTGGCACACCTCCGTATATTGGCAATTTTTATTTATGTTTTACTTTACATGACTACTAATATATCACCATTTTTTTCTCTTTAATTTTATAAGCCATGGGTTTTTTTTTTATTCTTAAATTTTGAAAATTATTACAATTTTTTGTTTCATTCTGAAATAAAAATAATAATGTTACATTCCATTAAATTAAAAAAGTGCATGTGTCTGATAACTTGTTAAATTGTTCATGCCCACACACTTTTAAATAGGTAACACATTTTATATAGTATGTGTAATAAAATTGATATGTTTAAAAGATATTTTAGAGTTGCAGTACTTTTTACTAATAGTTCAAGAGCCCGTAAGTTGCAGCTTCGTTAGTTTTGTAGAAAGCTTAAAGTTTGTCAGTGCATTTTCCTAACATAGGTAGAAGCGAGGGTAGACTATGAAGTTTGACTAATAGTGGCTTTGGCAGGTGCACAAGGTAGACACTAACAGGGTGACCTGGAAACGTAAGAGCAAAATGATAGAGGCGATAGAGTGAGCTAAAATAATGTTATATATCCTATAAAAAGTTCTATCACAAGGAGATATTGACCTTCAAAGTTGGTATTAAAAATATTAACAGTATAACTTTAAACTGTTGCCACAGTACCAATATTCTCCGGAGCTACTAAATATCCCTATGGTAATGCTTCTTTAATGAGTAAATCGGCTGTTCAATAAGTCGGAATTATACAGGGTGCGACGTTTTTTTCATTTTTTTTTAACTACGTAAATTTTTGTACAAAATATTGAAATCAACATATTTGGACCACTTTTCATAAAACCACATTTTAAGTTCAGGCATACCAACGTTTTCCAAGTAATAAAAATTCATTTTTTTTTCAAAAAACTTTTCAATATGATAAAGAGTTCTTAAAAACTGTTTTAACTGTATTATAAAGGGTTTACAAACACCGTTTTTAATAATTTTACCAGTTTTTAATAATTTTATCATAAAATGGAATTTTATTACATACAAAATGCTGGTATGTCTGACTTAAATGCGATTTTATGAAGAAATTGTTTAGGATATTGATTTAAATATGGTATACCTTTTTTGTGCAAAATGATAAAGGAATTAAGCGGTCAAAACAAAATATCTCATTTTTGTCATTTGTGTTGAAAATGCACACATTAAATGAACAAAAAATTGTCGCACCCTATATAATTAATCGAAAAGAAACATTATTATGAGGTTATTTAGTAGCCCAAATATGATTGCTACTATGGCAACAGTTTAAAAGTTATAATTACTTTTTATATATGCCAACTTTGAAGGTCAATATCTCCCTGACGAAGCGCAATAGAACATTTTTTTATATATGAAGTACTAACATGATTTTGGCTCACTCTATCACCCCGATTATTTTTGACCTAACCCTTTCCGGACACCCTGTATATGGTATTTGGGCAACCTATTAGAGAGGATATTTCCTCATTCGTCAGACAGTTTTGACAGTTCCAACTCCTTTGTCCAAGGAAGTC
The DNA here is from genome assembly GCA_014170235.1 of Listronotus bonariensis. NCBI lineage: Eukaryota > Metazoa > Arthropoda > Insecta > Coleoptera > Curculionidae > Listronotus > Listronotus bonariensis. The sequence goes on from JACEGR010000402.1 coordinate 233,095, forward strand.
CAATATTTCTAATATTTAACAAGATGTGACAAAAAGTCTTATATAACAATTGTAGGGTTTCCAAATGGGCATATCCTAAAAATATTTTGATGTATACAGAGTGTCCCGAAAAGCAATGAAAAAACAACCTTCCAGCAAGTAACGTTCAGCTTTTAGAAAATAACGGAGGTCTGCTGCCTACGGGCTCTTGAACTATACCTAAGTATGTATTGAACAATGTGTACCACGCATATGCGTATTGGTTTGAAACTCCTTGATGAAAACAGGCGTAAAATAAAATTCTAATAATGGCTGATTGTTTGCATCTGGCGTAAAATCGGTAAACGCCACCATCTCAGCGCCAACACCAGCGGTCAAAGGTCGTGGATGTTTGAACGTAAAGCTTTAATAAATCTGTCAGATTTGGGCTGTACAGTTTTTTGTTAGTCCTAAAACGGTTGTAAAAATTAATTTTAGAAAGAAGAAACTTTGATATTTAAATATTATCCAGGAAAAACTTGCGTTTGCTGCAGAATAAAAAAATACATACAGGACAAAATAATTTTTTTTTTTGGAATCACCTTTTGTTGATGGATTTGATAATACACACTTGTAGTCCAAAATATTGGACTTGATATTTTCAATGATTTTTAATGTATACAAAAAGTTTAATGGTGGGTTTACATCAGATACTTTATTTAATAATAATTTATGTCAGACAGAAATTCTGGCTAATGTAAACGGTCAAAGAATTTGTTCTATTCTATTCTATTTTCGGTTTTTGGTTTTCACACGTAATATATTCAGCCATCGTTAAGTGGTTGTGGTCAAAAATGTATGTCCGATAGAATTTTTTTATTGTTTACATTAGCTGAGAAATTTGTCTGACATAAATGTCAGATGTAAACCCGCCATGACCTTTCAAACGTTTTATTAAGAATAAGGGAGTTTTCGGACACACCGGCAAACCCGGTGCCGATGCTGGTCCCGTTTCCGGTACCGTATGATACCGCTCTTCATACACACTACGGGCATGACGATGTACGCTAGTGTTTTCAACAAGCATTATCTTCTTGCGCTATTATACGTCGGGGAAGAACACCAAAAGAGCAAAAACAAAAGCAGCACTAGGTACTTCACCTGTTGACAGTTGAGATACCAAAACCATATTTTTTGCTTGAAATTATTTGAAATAATTTTAAATACTATTTTTGCGTCAAAATTATTGCGTGTAAATGACGTCACAAATGTCACTTATTGAAAATATTTTAAAATCTTTGCAGGGGCATGTTTCCGAAACGTATTGACAGTTCATATATAAAATGTGTTCTTATGGTGGTTTTTGTTATTACAATAGAATGGAAATATGAAAGAAGCTTATGTAACTAGTATAGCATCCATACCAAAATTACTAAATTTTAAAATGAAATAGATGAACTTCTGTTGTAAATTACTTTAAATTGTAAGTGACGTTATGAAATGAAATAATTTTGAAATCATTTATTTTTACGACTTCATAAACAGTGACGCAAATGACGAAACCGTGGTTTAAGATCTTTTAAGGCAAAAATATGGTTATACAAAGTAGCTTCTAGCTTCAGTCGTCGAAAAGTGAAAGAATGTAGTTTTATACTTCAGAAAACTCCAATAAGAGATTATATTTCTCCAAAGAGATTGATGGCTCGTCTATCCGATTGTAGAGTTCAACACCGGCTGCATAAACCGAAATCAGCCACCGTATGTTTTCGATATCGGCGTCAGCTACCTGCACCGACTTTGCTGCTGGTGTTTGCCAAACAGTCGAGTGATTCTTTGCATCCTTAACTACTTATCAACCTTTGCTACAAGAGGACAAATGGACCAGAATTTTTAAATTTTAAATCAAAATTTTGAGAAAAGTGGTGGCATACTCAGAACTAATAAATACAAAATTGGTATTATACAGGGCGAGTTCTAACTAAAAATATCAAAAATTGCCCAGGAGCTAATTAGGTAATTACTTTTATTTTTTAAATAAAACCAAATTGTATAAATAAATGTTGGAGAGAATTCCAATTTAAAATTTTTTAAATATATATATATATTTTTTAGTCGCTGCCTTAGGCTAAGTATTTTAAAACTGTTAATGCATTATTCAAAATGAACAAATATATATGTATATATATATATATATATATATATATATATATATATATATATATATATATATATAATATATATATATATATATATATATATATATATATATATATATGTATTCTCGACCGTACGGTATGAATTTAAAGAAAGATTAGGTTTGCGGTCTGTATGATAGAAATCTTTTTCTTAATCATACTCTATATTCGCCATTGGTTAACAGCTTCCTCAGGAGAGTAAACTACAACACAGGTGAAGAACAAAGGCATCATTACGGATAAAGTGTAAGTAACAATATATTGTTTTTGTATCAATTTAAAAGTTACAATGTTTAAAGTGTCAAAGTTTTTAATTTTATAACTCTAAATCTGTGAAGTTACTTATTCATTTTTTTTATCTATACCCCTTTATGTAGTAATGCTTGTTTCTTCATCTGTGTTGTAGTTTACTCTCCTAGAAGCTGTTAACCAATGGCGAAATATAGAGTATATTAAGAAAAGAGTTTTTAATCTATATAGACCGCAAACCCGATAAGTATTTTCTTTAAATATAAATACATATATATATATATATATATATATATATATATATATATATATAGAGGAGAGTAGTCGCGACTGACTAGTTAAGAAAAAATATCAAAACCAGAGTAGTGGGGATGCAGTCTTTTTTTATATTATTGAAAAAGGAATGGTGGCCCAAATTTAGTAATAAAACCCTTTTCTGTTTTGTCAAGCTTTCGAGAGTTTATTATTTTCTCCCTTCTTCAGGACTAACTAAAAATAAAGTTTTTACAATTAGAAAAACTAACCTAAAAACTTAAATAATTTTGAACTCACCAAAGTGGGTTACTGTATAAAAACAAGCAAAATCCATGCGGATCATCAAGATTTATCTCCATTTTTATTTTATAACAACTACATATTTAAGGAAAAACAAAAGATTTAACTTTGAAAATCCACGCGTAACACGCGGTGGGAAATTTTGACAGGAAATTTTGACTGTCTGAATCGATCAGCGATATACGTAACCAGAAAACTTCATTTGAGAAAAGGATGCAAGATTAATAAAGTGTGAAAGAAAGAGACATATCTTGTTTAACAGTACAGCGCAGGATCTGTGTATTAACTTAGCACAACTGTTCGTTGGATCTTGTGTATTACTACATTAATAAATAATATATAATTTTCATTTATAATTTATCACTGTGTTATTGAGATTCTTAGACAGTGATTATTCGTCAGGAGCTGGACAGTCCATTAGGCTAAGATATTTTTCTTTTTCTAAACGTAATAAATAACTGTAAATAGTACTGAGATCTGAGATGTCACTTTTTTATTAAGAACGTTGGATTCTCGGTTAATATGGACCATTTCTAGGAATAGCCTTTTGTAATATGAATTGACGTTTTCTAAGATCTCAGCATGCTCCCAGTCTAACTGATGGCCAGCGTCCAAAACATGCTCTGCCACGGCACATGAATGAACTCCTCGCCTACAGTCACTTTTATGGGAGGTAATGCGGCCTTTTAAGTTTCTAGATGTCTGTCCAACATATGACTTGTTACAATTTTTACAAGGTATTTTATATACAATGCCAAATCTTTCATTATCTTTTAGGGGAGATTTAGTCTTAGAGTAAATCTGAGAAACAGTCTTAAGTTGCCTTTTCGCTATTTTCACTTCTAAATGTTTAAAAATGTTAGTTAATTTATCAGTTAAAGTTTCAATATATGGTAAAGAAAAATACAGTTGTGTATCTGAATTGTGAATGTTTAAATTTCTATTATTAGTACTATTTGAGTTACTGATATATGAAGATAGAGTTAATGGTTGTGAAGGAATGTCTATGATATTTTCAGGTATTGCGTATTGCGTACTGAAAAGAAACTTGTTAATAAGTTTTTCTGGGTAAGAATTCTCCAACAAAATGCCTTTAAGTTGTTTTAGGGCTCTATCCCTGTATTGGGGGTGAGTTAGTTTCACTGCTCTATTTTTCATTCCTAGGATGAGGTTTATTTTAGTTCTCATCGGATGATAGGAAAAATAACTGATAACACGATTGGAGCAATAAGGTTTGCGGTACCATTTAGTACAGAGGGTGTTATCTTGATTTCTAGTTACTAACATATCTAGGAAAATGCAATGACCCCACTTGTACCTTGCAACAAAAAGCTAACAAAATTGTAAAAAATTTGAAAGAGCAGGGTGTCATTGATAGTGAAGTGGCCTCAAAATTAAATATTTATAATTCTGTAACACCTAGGTTTTATACTTTACCTAAAATACATAAGCCCACACTATCGATGAGGCCCATTGTGTCTTCTATTAATAGCCCTAACAGTTCCTTAGCTAAATTTCTTACACACATTCTTACTGAAGCTTATGATACTAACAATGATTATTACATTAAGGACTCTTTTTCGTTTAGTCAGTTCATAAACAATTTTCAATTACCGAATAACTATGTCATTGTCAGTTTTGATGTCGTTTCCCTATTTTCAAATCTTCCACTAGAATTGATTATTTCAAGTATACAAAATCATTGGGAACATATTTCACAATACTGTAATTTAACTCTTGACCAAGTTGTAAATATTTTAACATTTATTTTTGATTCTAATATTTTAATTTTTAATAGTTCATATTATAAACAAATTTTTGGTACTCCCATGGGGTCAAAAATCTCACCGATTCTGGTTAACTATGTACTTGATGATCTGGTTAAGGATTGTCTGGAACATATGCCTTTCCACATTCCATTCGTAAAAGGTATGTAGATGATTTACTGCTGGCAGTACCAAGAGGTAGAATAGAGGTGGCTCTCGAATTGTTTAACACATTCGATCCGCATGTGCAGTTTACTGTTGAGGAAGAGACGGATAATTCTGTCCCTTTCCTAGATATGTTAGTAACTAGAAATCAAGATAACACCCTCTGTACTAAATGGTACCGCAAACCTTATTGCTCCAATCGTGTTATCAGTTATTTTTCCTATCATCCGATGAGAACTAAAATAAACCTCATCCTAGGAATGAAAAATAGAGCAGTGAAACTAACTCACCCCCAATACAGGGATAGAGCCCTAAAACAACTTAAAGGCATTTTGTTGGAGAATTCTTACCCAGAAAAACTTATTAACAAGTTTCTTTTCAGTACGCAATACGCAATACCTGAAAATATCATAGACATTCCTTCACAACCATTAACTCTATCTTCATATATCAGTAACTCAAATAGTACTAATAATAGAAATTTAAACATTCACAATTCAGATACACAACTGTATTTTTCTTTACCATATATTGAAACTTTAACTGATAAATTAACTAACATTTTTAAACATTTAGAAGTGAAAATAGCGAAAAGGCAACTTAAGACTGTTTCTCAGATTTACTCTAAGACTAAATCTCCCCTAAGAGATAATGAAAGATTTGGCATTGTATATAAAATACCTTGTAAAAATTGTAACAAGTCATATGTTGGACAGACATCTAGAAACTTAAAAGGCCGCATTACCTCCCATAAAAGTGACTGTAGGCGAGGAGTTCATTCATGTGCCGTGGCAGAGCATGTTTTGGACGCTGGCCATCAGTTAGACTGGGAGCATGCTGAGATCTTAGAAAACGTCAATTCATATTACAAAAGGCTATTCCTAGAAATGGTCCATATTAACCGAGAATCCAACGTTCTTAATAAAAAAGTGACATCTCAGATCTCAGTACTATTTACAGTTATTTATTACGTTTAGAAAAAGAAAAATATCTTAGCCTAATGGACTGTCCAGCTCCTGACGAATAATCACTGTCTAAGAATCTCAATAACACAGTGATAAATTATAAATGAAAATTATATATTATTTATTAATGTAGTAATACACAAGATCCAACGAACAGTTGTGCTAAGTTAATACACAGATCCTGCGCTGTACTGTTAAACAAGATATGTCTCTTTCTTTCACACTTTATTAATCTTGCATCCTTTTCTCAAATGAAGTTTTCTGGTTACGTATATCGCTGATCGATTCAGACAGTCAAAATTTCCTGTCAAAATTTCCCACCGCGTGTTACGCGTGGATTTTCAAAGTTAAATCTTTTGTTTTTCCTTAAATATGTAGTTGTTATAAAATAAAAATGGAGATAAATCTTGATGATCCGCATGGATTTTGCTTGTTTTTATACAGTAACCCACTTTGGTGAGTTCAAAATTATTTAAGTTTTTAGGTTAGTTTTTCTAATTGTAAAAACTTTATTTTTAGTTAGTCCTGAAGAAGGAGAAAATAATAAACTCTCAAGCTTGACAAAACAGAAAAGGGTTTTATTACTAAATTTGGGCCACCATTCCTTTTCAATAATATAAAAAAAGACTGCATCCCCACTACTCTGGTTTGATATATATATAACTATATATATATATATATATATATATATATATATATATATATAAAATTGTATATATTCTCGACCGTACGGTATGAATTTAAAGAAAAGTACTTATCAGGTTTGCGGTCTGTATGATTAAAAACTCTTTTTCTTAATATACTCTATATTTCGCCATTGGTTAACAGCTTCTTCAGGAGGTAAACTACAACACAGATGAAGAAACAAGCACATTACATAAAGTGTACAGATAAAAAATGTATGAGTAACTTACAGATTTAGAGTTATAAAATTAAAAACTTTGACACTTTAACCATGGTAACTTTTAAATTGATATTATTTTAAGATATTGTTCCTGTATCAATTTAAAAGTTACCATGGTTAAAGTGTCAAAGTTACTAATTATAGAACTCTAAATCTGTAAGTTACCATTTCTTTGTACTCTTTGCTGTACTTTTAACGTGTGCTACTATCATCTGTGTGTAGTTTATTCTCCTGAGAAGAAGTTATACTTTGGTCCTGGTCACTTTTCATATTTATAGTTATAATTCGCCTTGTATATTATCAATGGGAGTAAAATTGTGTATTTATTAGTTTTGGACCATGCGAATAATTTTCCCAAAAGGACGTTTAAAGATTCCAAAATTTTTGGTTCATTTCTCCTCTTGTAAATATCTATCCTGGAACACACTGTATAACTAATAACCACGGGTTGGTCTCAAATTTTAAAGCTATGTTTACCTTAAGATTATATTTGTTTTTTATGCGTTTTTTAACTAGTAGCGATCGGTGTTCTAAATGAAAATACAACGTTTTCTGCGACAATACAAATAATTCCGAATTACAAAAACGCCGTTGAGAACCAGAGCGAATCATCCCACAAATTAAAAAAGCTTCACACACATTTTTAATGGATCTAACATTGTCAGGGGCGAAGTAGACCAAGTAAGCTCTCATCATCTTATAATAATGATTACTCTACAATGGCTGTGCTAAGCCAGCCCATTCAAAATAAATATCCAAGATCTTTTTATTTGTGTGATGGTCACCTCTGGTTCTCAAAGCCTTACATGTAATAAGCCAAAACCAAAATCTTTTACTGAAGAGGAAAAAACAGTGTGTTTAGTAGACCAAAAAACAAACTTTTTTTAACGGTACTAAAAAAATATTGTCCATGACGACGAAAACAAAAAATATCCTAAAATTTTCTGCCATTAATATTAACATTAAGAGAAGCATCATTAAAATTATTGATTTTTAACAATTGTTACATTTTTTATACAAAATCAGTCAATCTTGAACCTTCGGCCAATTTATATTCTTGAAGGAAATAATATTTTCTACAAAAAACCTCTCTTAGTAAATTTCCGTAGAACGAACCGTTTTCTTGTAATAGCGCCTTAAACATTAATAACATTTTTGTAATTTTGTCACTTGGATTCTGTATTTTTAAACTACCATAAATATCAATATCTTTGTAAATCAAAATAAAACAAAAAGCTCTTTTATTATTTTTTCGATAGCAACCGATGGACACTTTTTAATAAATTCAGCACATTTATATTGTTCTTCCTTCTACCCTCCATAGTTACAGTTACAGTTGGCGAGACATTCCTTTCAAATTTATTCAATGTTGAAATAAATTTTCATTTCAATTTCAACATTGAATAACTTTAAAAGGAATAAATATATCAGAAAATGTAAAAAGACTTTTTTGTATAGAATAAAACTTTCCTTAAGAATAATAATTTGTTTTATAAAGATATTATTATTTATGGTAGTTTTAAAAATTCAAAATCTAAGTGACAAAATAATAAAAAAATTATGTTTAAGGCGCGATTACAAGAAAACGGCTCGTTCTACGAAAATTGATTAAGAGAGCTTTTTGTCGAGAATTTTTTCCTTTAATAATATGAATTCGTCAAAGTTTCAAGAGTGACTGGTTTCGAGATTTTGTATAAAAATACACAATTGTTTAAAAATCAATAATTTTTATTATGCACCTCTTAATGTTAATATTAAGGACTGAAAATTTCAGGATATTTTTTTCTTTCGTCATCATGAACAACATTTTTCAGTATCGTTAGATTTTTTTTTATTTTTGGTAGTGTGCACACTCATTCATATAGGTACCAACTTGTATTCCATACCTAAAAAAGTCCGACAAACATTACATGATCTTGTAAATTTTTGCCCACAGGTAAATCTTTTTAACTGGAATTTCCAACTCATCTAAATGTTTCTTTGGGCCAATTCCTGATAGCATTAAGAGTTGTGCTGAGTTAATGGCACCGGCTAAAAATATATTTTATTTATTTTGATTTGACATTTACAGTTTTAAATAAATATTTTTAACAAATAAAATTATTGGTACTATACAGGGTGTCCTATTTTGGTGTGTTTTACGGGGTTTCTTGCTTATGAGTGAAGTTACAAAGATGCAGTATTCGCGACACCGTGGTACTGTTTTGTCAAACGAAATATGCCGCAACAGATTTGTCCTAGCCCCCTTGGTTTCTTCGCTACAGGGTGATTTTTAAAATGTTGAATTTCGGTTACCCCCTCGTATCTCACGTATCTGATAACGTATCGAAAAGATAAAAAGGCCCGCCAAAGTTGCACTTTTTAAATGGAATACCCCGTCATATTATTTGCCACACTGAGAGCTCTCTTAAAATATAATATAATCGAAATTTATTTTTATAAACAGCATGAAAACATGCAATTATTTACTTTTTAACATAGGCGGCTTTGGTTTAAATTAATGACAGTCAAATTAATCAACGTCAAATGCCTTCTCGCACTAAAAAATAATCCAGTCATATAAACATTTATTAACGAGACAACCTAATGGATTAAAATAACAATTTTACGCTAAAATTAATTGTTCTTAGCCTTATGCATTGCTGGCAGTAGTCTTCTTAAAGCATCCTCAGTTATGAAAAAGCGGGCTCGCAACACTCTAAAGGCATTTTCCGTGGCCTCTCCTAATTCCTCAATTGTTTCATATCTCCTCAAGTATATTTTACCTTTTAAATATCCCCACAAAAATAATCTAAAGCTGAGAGGTCCGGAGACCGTGGTGGCCATTGAATAGATCCGTGCGTGGCTATAAATCGATTAGGAAAGTGCTGTTCCAACCAGTGTTATATCACGTAAGAGTTGTGAGCCGAAGCTCCATCTTGTTGAAAATAGTTAAAATCAAAAAACGTCAATTTTTTTATTCCCCTCGTATCTCTATCAGTCCATTTTTAGTTTCTCCAAAATCGAGCCCATACCACCTACATTGGTTTTTAAATAACTCCATAATAACTGTGAAATAACCCATAAAAACGCCCAATTTTGCCCACCCTGTACATTGTCATTGTCACTTCTTGTCTCTATAATATGATGATTTTTTTTAGCTATTGATGTTTCAATCTCACCCTCACATATAAATTGTTGTAGTTAAGAAACCGCAAACCGTAAAACAATTTATCGACCTGTCATACCCATGAAGTGTACATACCTGATAGTATAACTTCTTTTCTAACCTTCGCAATATATATTTGTCCGTTTTTAACAAATTTCACTCCATTGGCTCTATTATGCTTATTCATAATAATTTTGGTCGACAAAACTGTTTAGACTGACTTCTAAATTCTTTTATTTTTAAAGTTATCAAGAAACGCCCTTGCTGAATTTGCGCGTTCGTTGCCTTTGAGGGAAAATTGAAGTTTAGAAATGCCCTTTGGAATTGGCCATTGTAGTCAACGACGTGCGGTAAACCTTGTTCTTTAAAAGCATCAATTAAAACGGATTCCTAAAAGAAAGAGCCCTATAAATTGTATTTTAAGAAAATATTTTAGAAAATTTGCTTTTTATCTTACAAAGAACCATGTACCGGGTGTCAGGTTATAAATTTACTTCCGCTTAACTTTTTATATATTTTTTCTGTAAAAAATGATTAAAAATATGAGTTTTATTTGGATAATTATGTAGTTTTAGAATTAGTATAAAAGTGACCACATCGTCCTGATTTTGGCGGGACAGTCCCACTTTTTAGTTTAGTATCCCGCTTTTTCTCGTCCTTTTGGTGGACTGGGATTATGTAAATGTATACAAGGGCTTTCAGCGTTGGTAAGGATCATTTTTTTGTTATTACTAAATCAACCAAATCATTTAGTATATATTTTTTAATTAGTTTAGGAAATATGGCCATCCCAATCTGAAGAATAATTTTTTAATTTCCATCAGAAAACTAATAGCTTTACATACATAACTTTTTATTTCTTTAACGTATAAAAGAAAACAAAATACGAATTTATTGTGTTAGTTCTGTAGTATCCGTATTTTTCATTAGAATGCTTTTATTTCTTAAGATATATAGGGTAACGACAGAAGGTATGACTTTTTTTTAATGAAACACCCTGTATATTGATATGCACTAAAAATATAATTCGAAGAGCGTTACAAAAAAAAAAAGAATCAGCCCAACAAACTAGTATTTTTATTTATTTTGTAGAATAAAATATGCAAAACTTAAGGGGGTGTAAATTTATAACTTGATACCAGGTACAAGTACTTACCAAACCTGGTGTGCTACTTGTTTGGTTAATCGTTAAATAACCTCCTACACCATGGTAGTTAGTATCTTTTGGCTCAAAAACTGCATCTTCTGATTTTTAAAGTACTGCAATACTTCATCATAAGACCAACCTGAATTGCCAAATACATTAACCTACAACGTGAAATATATTTAACTAACCTAGTGAATTAGTAAATGGAAGTACCCAAAGGCCTGCTTAAATAATGTAGTAAGCGCATACATTCTCTGCCTGATATAGAAGACATAAACGTCCCTTAAGGTCTTTGGTTAAATTAGAAAATAATCAATAATCGCTTGGAGCCATTTCTGGACCAAACGGAGGATATTTCAATCCTTCGTCATATTTAAGTTTGACAGCTTGTGAAATAGTGATAGTATCGACAGGTGAATTGTTGTGCAAAAACAGAAGATCTTTTGTTAATTATTCTCGACATTTTGTAAAAATATTCTTTCACAATTAATAAAAAAGACAGAGCACGTCAGTAGGTACAACACCTTCACTGTTTTAGAATGCTCTTGCCATAATCTGATCGAAGAATTTTGGCCTATTTTAGACGAAATTTAAATAAAAATAAAAACATCACTATAGTCCCTGGGCCAATTATGAAATGAATTTCATGATAAAGAACACCTTTGTAGGGGGATTCCTTTTTACTAGTTTACTACGTACATTCATACCGCCATATATGGAAGCGGCGCTTTCCCCAGCCTGTCAGTGTCAGATGTTTTGGGTGTAGGACTGGGCGAACGCGTCACTTTTTTGTCGGACAAGTTTACCACAATGTTTTACATGTAACTTTTAAACATTTTGCCAAAAATGGTAAGGATTACAGTCATCAAACCATAAGGCTCAAACCCAAGTTTCGGGTATCGGACTAGGCGGGTTTCCTGACTTTAACCCTTACGATTTTTGCATAATGTTTTATAATTTCCTGTAAAACATTGTGGTAAACTGTCTAACTAAAAAAAGTGACGCTTTGGCCTAGTCCGACACCCAAAATATTTGACATTGACAGGCAGGGTTAAAGCGCCGCTTTCATATATGGAAGTATAAATATTCGTGGTAGACTCGTCAAAAGGAACCCCTAAAAGGTTGAGTGTTAGTTCTTAATATGAAGTCCATTTCACTACTGGCCCAGGGACTATAAAGAACCATTGTTTAATCCCTTGTGACGACGGTTTTCCAGTTGCATTTTATATTGTCTACTTAATTTAACTTTTGTTCAATATTTTATACTCTTCTTGTTGTTATTAACATTTATAAGAACTCTAGTTAAAGAAGACCGAAAAACTGACCAAATTTTTTGTTTTGTTTCAGGTATGTTTTTATGGGGGCATATTGGTAATGACGGTAATGTAATGTAAAATCTAAAGTTTACGGATCCTATTTTTCAATTTTTTTTTGTTGTCAACAAATATGAACACGTAAACATTCCTATTTCAGTTAAAATTAAACCATTGATCTAGTAATCTAAAAAATAAAACTTAATTAACCCAGATCAAATTTCTATCCAAACCAATGCATTTTAGGCGATAGTTTTTGGAAAAATCTTTTCGATTCTGACTGATTACACTAGATTGCTTTGTTCATATTCTCATAGGCAAGTCCGATAGATGAGTACACTAGACTGCTTCGTTCATATTTTCATTTGTAAGTCCGGTAGAAGATGACCTAAGGCTGGTAAAGCTGTAATAGTGAAGATTTCTGTCCCAACTGGTTTAATTTAAACTAGACATAAGTTTAAAAAGTGGCTTTAGGTTCAAATTGTTCTAAAATAGTTTTTAATTTAATTGTCAAGTTTTCACAAGTTATTTATAAATAAAGTTAAATATTTAATTAGTGTATTATTTCACCATTTAAAAGCTCTTTTAAATAGCTGTACAAAAATACCATTTATAACACAATTGATATATCTATTTTTAATAATTTCGGGAATATGACCATTTAAATTCGAGTATAATTTCCATTATATCTACAGTCTCAATTAAGTGCCGTAGGTAAGTATATTGGAAATTATGGGCGAGGCCCAACTCGGCACACCAAGCAGGTAAATGGAATAATTATAGCCCAAGTCAGCACCTACGTAGACAGGTACTCTGTCTACATAGCCCAATTCGGCACAGAAATTATTTGTATCTAGGTATGTCTAATAAAAACAGTTATTATATTTCTTTAATTTTTTAATTAAGCTTAAGACTAATATACACTTACGAATAGTTAGTTCTGGAGCGCCTTTTTTTACAAATGGTTAGTTCTGGTAAGTAGCGCCTTTTTTATTATATACTTATATGTCTTATTTACCTGTGAGTGTCTGTGTGCCGAGTTGGGTCATTATAAATGGTTCGACAAGGTGTCATAAAATTAGAGGTGTGACTGCGATCGCAGTCGCTGCTACCAATCACCGGTTATTAACAAATCATTTTGGTAGCTGCTACTTGCGCCTGGCGATAGCAGTGAAAAAATCACTCTTTAATATTCGCAGTTCGCAGAGATGGCGCTGCCCGTAACCACAACATTAAACGGCGACTGCGATCGCTGGACGGTGATTGTGATTGCGATTCAGTGATTCTACTCTTTCGTTTATGCTTATGGTGATTATGCATGTTTACGTTAGTGAAACGGGATGCGAATTGGCTTGCTTACCGGATGATGAATGGGTTGCCTAAAAAATATGATGAAAGCTATAAATGTTTATTAAAAATTAAGATATTGGATATAATTCGTGTAATGTCCGTTTTTTATATACATTTACTTATATGCTAATGCAAATCAATAATTAAATAATACGTATATTAAATGACAGAATGTATTTAAAAATGATATATTTTTTCTTCATTCAATTCTAACAAGGTTAACTATGACTTTATTTATGAAAATTTAGCATGTTCCTGTAAAGAGTGATAATATCACAGTTTTCAGTAGCAGCTACTTTTAGATAGCAGTAGCAGCGATCACCGATATCAAAAAATCACTGTTAAGCCCACCGCTACATAAAATTAACCCTAAAGTTTGCCGAGATGGGATACACCCGAATTATATCTATTTTGCAGTGTTACGTGGTCATATGTTGAGAAATATTAAAAATAGATATATTAAATAAGGTATTTTTGTAAAGCTTTTAAAAGTCCTTTTTTATGGTGACATAACATACAGGGTATTCCATTTAAAAAAAGGGTGCCACTTTAGTATGCGTTCTACCTGTGTTTTGGGATCTACCGATTATTTGGCCACTTTAGTATGCGGTCTACCTGCGCCTATTTTTCATGGCGCCCTAGGCTGTAGCCTAGCCAGCCTAATGGATAATACGGCATTGGTAAACCGCACACTAAAGTAGCACCAAAAAAGTTTACCTCTTAATTTTTTTAAAGTTTTTAATGTTTATTTGTTCCGGTTTTTTTTCAAAAGATAATAGATGAAGAAATATTAAATTTTTATATAGGACGTTTTCTATCCTTCTTAGTTATAGTTAAAAGTGGGCGGCAAAATATAAATGAAAACCCTGGAATATAGCATTTCATGTAATTTTTTGTCAAGGGATGTTTTTAAAACACCATTCTGGCAATGTGTGCAATAAAGTATTTTTTTACTTCTTACATTTTTGGTCTTACTCTGTTTAATTTTGAAACAGTAATAAACTAGGTACTTTGTTTTAATTAACTGCTAAACATATGTTTTGCAGCGAAAAAAATAAATGTCTTAAAATTTACAAAATTGTTATATTTTTAAATGCTCATGTAATAAACATTGCAATTGACATTGGAATACGAAAGCCATTGCGTTACCTAATTACCTACCCATCTGTTATAATCTTCTGGATGTCCCCTAACATACATTCCACCATTAATTGTGGTTCCTCCACCAACCACTTTACCCGTTGCCAGAAAACATTTTTGGTTTTCATTCCTTAAAATCAATATTGGATTAGACTTTATCTGTTTGAGATGGTTAATATATATTCAGTAAAACGTTCTATTTAACAAGACAATATTTGTAAAATGTAGAAGCTTTTGTGTAACACTGTTATTATTGATATTTATTTTAGGTACCAATCTTTCACAGGTTTGTATACTATTTTTACAACCATATTTTTTAATAATTCTCTTTGGTCTTTTTTTTATTAAAAAGTTGAGGACCAAAAAAAAATGTTTTCACGTTTTATTACACGCGTTCTAATGTTTTATGTTCTTTTCTACACATTAAATATTGGCGTAGGTAAACGTTCGTTTCTGCGAGACTCTTTTATGACAGATAACAGTTGAAGAGCAAGAGCACGTCCATGACATGTCAGGAGGGATGGCGATGTGACGCGCGTGTTTAGCTTTTAGATAAGGATTTAATGTATTACAACGTGTTTCAATGCGCCCACGAAGCATTAAACATCTCTGTAATACCTTTACGCGCGATAAATTCTGGTGGCGTAATTATTTGACAAATTCTTGATCAAAAATTTAATTAAATAGATATTTTAAAAAGGTAATAAATAAAGTAATATATACCAAGCACGAAAATAAACTTGGGTCTCGGACAACATTATACTGTGTTCCATGCCGAAATTGTAGCCATAGAACAATGTGCTAGGGAAATCATCAGAAGGAGTTATGTGGATAAAACCATCGTAATTTATTCGGACATCAGGGCAATCAGTTTATGAAAAATCAGCTCGAAGCTGGTGCGGGACTGCGTAGTTGCCCTGGAGGAGGTGGGTGCGTCCAACAAGCTAACCATTCCCTGGATACCGGGACACGAAGGCAATGAGGAAGCTGATAAATTGGCAAGGGTGGGGGCTGACAGGACAATGGTAGGTCCCGAGCCCTACTGTGGTATTTCATGATGCCAAGTAAAATCACCTATTATATCATAGATTATGAGGGAATCACAAGACTGGTGGATGAGAACACTAGGACAGTGTCAAGCGAAGTTGCCCTGGAGGAGGTGGGTGCATCCAACAAGCGAACCATTCCCTGGGTACCGGGACACGAAGGCAATGAGGAAGCTGATAAATTGGCAAGGGTGGGGGGCTGACAGGACAATGGTAGGTCCCGAGCCCTACTGTGGTATTTCATGATGCCAAGTAAGATCACCTATTATATCATAGATTATGAGGGAATCACAAGACTGGTGGATGAGAACACTAGGACAGTGTCAAGCGAAGTTGCCCTGGAGGAGGTGGGTGCATCCAACAAGCTAACCATTCCCTGGGTACCGGGACACGAAGGCAATGAGGAAGCTGATAAATTGGCAAGGGTGGGGGCTGACAGGACAATGGTAGGTCCCGAGCCCTACTGTGGTATTTCATGATCCCAAGTAAGGTCACCTATTATATCATAGATTATGAGGGAATCACAAGACTGGTGGATGAGAACACTAGGACAGTGTCAAGCGAAAATAGTCATTAAGGCTTACTCGTCGGAATTTACGAAAGACCTTCAAAATTACAACCGAAAGGCAGTAAGAATAATAGTGGGGCAACTAACAAGTCACTGCAAACTAAATAAACACCTGAAAACCATGGGCCTTGTAGAAGAAAACCTATGTAGATTCTGCCAGGAGGAGGAAGAAACCGCAGAACGAGTATGGTGCTACTGTGTCGTCTGCGGTTGGCAAGGCTGGGTGAAGAAAAACCTAAAACGGTAAGATTTACCAAGGAGCCGGTTTCAAACTTGTGGAGTCTGATTAAAAGACTGGCTTGGATAGCGTGCTCTAACCTTTGTACCGAGGACACACAATAAACCTGAGCAGGTTGCAGTGATAGAGGATATACAATCCACCTTCTAATCTAATCTATTCTAAGTACAATAGTATATAAACCTCAGTGAAAAGTTTCATTACTGTCTCGAGAAATGGTTCTCCTCCACGTCTCTGTAAATTATCCTTATCTCTTGACACTTTCCACCTTGGTATGTAATGAATTATTTTTACATACATATATATATTTTTTTGGTTAAATATGATATTGACCAAAACCGAACATATATAAATCTAGGAAATTACCTAAACAGGCGTTTTTCTGCACAGTAGTATTATATCCCCAGCAGAAGTCCGAGTAATAATTGTAAGGACTTAATCCTAAAATTTTTGTAAAGTCATTGTCGTCTCCTCCAGCTTCTAAAATTAGGACCTTCCATTTTGAAATTTCGGCTAGTCGGTTAGCTATTATGGGACCAGTGGCGCCTGCACCAACTATTATAAAATCGTAGGTACCAAAAGCTAAACAAAATAAACAGGGTGTTTAAATGCACTACATGTATTTTAAAGGCGTATTTTATAGGTCAAAATAAGACATTTTTTCCTATAAACATCTTGTATAAAGCTCCCCTTCTGAGCTACAGCCATCGCAATTTTTGTAAAAGAAATGATATTATTTTAAACATTTTATGAAAACACACAGTTCTATTATTATATAGCAAACAGCGGGACATCTCGTCAAAATCAAACGCGTAGAAACAAATGCATGCATATAGCCGTTGGAATTAAATAAGAGAAACCATAAAAACATAAACACAATACCGCCACTCGTTTTTTATTAAAAAAACCTTTATCATACTGCGCCGCTTTGTCCTACTATCAGCGCAAAATACGCCGACAAGTGGCGTAATAAAATAATATTGGGGTCAAAGAGGACTTAAAGATAACTTTTATAATTTCTCTTATTTGATAGAAGAAGCATTTTTTTTAAATTAAATCATTTACATATTTTTTAGTAACTAACGGTTTCTGAGAAAAAATAGGGCAGTAGGCTGTAAGTGGTTGTTTTATAAGTGTATGTGTGTGTATCTGATATTTTAATTTACTATTCATCATTGTTAATTTGTTGTTTTGTTATTTGGGGGAGGGAGAAGGGGTTAGAGGCGCAACTCACGATGGTTGTAGCTCGGACTATGGGCATTTTAGGATATATAAAAATAATAACGTGTATTATCTACCTAATGTGTTAAAAATAGCTTCATAAATGAGATAATTTTTTTATAGTAGGGAAGCCCAAGATGCTAAATGGGGATTTACTCGAGCAACCTATTAGGTTGCAAAGCTTAGATGATAAAAAGAAAACATATATATATATATATATATATATATATATATATATATATATATATATATATACACCTTTTCATCGGTGGGGGAAGCAGCTATAGATTTTTAAATAGGTCAAAAAATACTTTTATTATTTCGGCTTTTGGAAATCGTTTGGATCATATCGGATTATATTATATTTGGGGTACCTATTCCATATTTAACTACCCTTATCGTTTTTTTGTTTTTTTTTATTAATAATTAGTGTAATTAATTTTTTTACAAATTAAAGCACAAATATATGATTGTTACTAATTACTACAACAGGTTTTTTATTTATAATTTTTATGCAAAGTATGTGCAAAAATCAAAATGGTATTCCTTATTTGGTCACTTTCCTCTATATTTTTTTTACCATCGGCCCTGTATACGGAGATCATTTTTGATGGAGGTTTTTAACCGGGTATAAGGTATTTTCCGGTATATTAATCTGACGCGCCGTAGTAAATCCCGAAATTCCCACATTATATTATAAAAACCAGTAATTAAAAAAAAAACAAAAAAATACTTATCAACATTAAAATGTGTATAATTGTTGTTATTTAAGAAGTGACCACAAATACTTACATTTTATGGAAGTACCTGTAACCTTTAAAAGTTTAGAGTTGTCCTTAGGCAACACGTAGGTTAGTGAAGCACTTATGTTGTCAAAAACCATATCTCGAAAGGCAGTGAAATCTTCATTTTCTCCCAGTGAAATCACATGTTTTAGCGCACAAATGATCAAAGATAATAAAAGAATAATTTTCATTTTTGAATTTTATAAAATTAACCAAATTATGAAAAAGTATAGAAATTAATATTGTTTTTGTTTAAATTTTAGATTACGCACTTTTTTATATTAAACGTTGATATTACCTAAAAATATTAAAGTAACTTAGTTTCAACACTAACTTTTATCATATATGTGTGTCCTTATTTTAATACATATATATATAACTTATCTATCACATAATAGTTGTTTTTCGTAATAGTATAACCTTAAACTAAAAAAAAACCTTGTCTAATTATTATTAGGCCTGCTATATTTTTACAGCATTTCTTATTGGTAGTACTGGGAAACTTCTATACAGGATGATTTAAAAATCGATCACGAAACTTAAGGGGGCGATTCTACTTGACAAAATAAGAGTAGATCTTCATATAAATTTTTTTCAAAATGTCATTCGTTTTGAGTTACGTCAAAGTTCAATTTTTATTTTGTTATTTTCGCCACATTGCATTTATTTTTTAACCAATCCAGGTGATATTTGGCACACAAATCGAGCTTTGCAGATTCTAAAATTTTAAGACAAAAGTACTTTTTTAAATACCGCCAGAGGGAACTTTACCTAAAACTTAAAATTTATTTATAACTTTTTTTTACAGATATCGCAAAGCTTGATTAGTGTGCCAAATATCAACTGGATTGGTTAATAAATAAATGCAATATGGCGAAAAAACCAAAATAAAAATTGAACTTTGACGGCTTGTAACTGTTTTTATTATTTTTCTTTCCAATTGATAAAAAATTAAGAACAATAAAGAAAAATGTTTGTTCTTCAAACATAAAGCATTCTAAATACTGGATTGAGTTGTCCGTTACTTTGTGATAGTCCATTTTAAATTAAAATGAGACAAATTACTTTGTTTTCTATCACTATATTTATCAACATTGTGACTGCAGTTTCGAAGCTTTGCTACATTTTCAAACTGAATATTCTAAACTACTTGAAACTTGTATATATATACCCGTACAATTGGTTAACACATTTTTAATAATAGTGCCTATCCTAAATTTTATAAAACTGTAAATAGTGGGCTGCTCCTCAGGTCGGTCTGGTCATTCAATAATTCAATTCAATAAAAACCCCTCAATAAATTTATTGAATGACCAGACCGACCTGAGGAGCAGCCCACTATTTACAGTTTTATAAAATTTAGGATAGGCACTATTATTAAAAATGTGTTAACCAATTGTACGGTATATATATACAAGTTTCAAGTAGTTTAGAATATTCAGTTTGAAAATGTAGCAAAGCTTCGAAGCAGTCACAATGTTGATAAATATAGTGATAGAAAACAAAGTAATTTGTCTCATTTTAATTTAATATAAAGCATTCTTTTAGTTTGGGATAGTCAGAAATAATGGGATGGGAGTATTTTCGAATTTGTCAATCGTATACTGTATAAGCAATAGTTATACTATACTATATACTATCGGCCAGTAAAGCAACAACAAAAGATGTACGATAAGTCATCCAATCCGAAATGTTTTTATGCCGGTATTCTCTCTTTTCCACGCATTGCCTATGTGTTATTTCATTTAGCTGATTCTGTATAATTGCCTGGACTTTATTATTAAACGGAAAAAAATGCTATAAACTGTTAAATACTTATCTTGCTCGTCGAAGGATAAACAAGGACACGTCCCTGTGCTTTTTACTGTAGTCTCTCTTTCAGTTTCGTGAAAAGAGTAAATTTTGTTAAAGGATGTAATAGCAATTTGTAATCTGCCTCGTATTATTATAAAATTTGTTTAACCTTACACCAATACGTGGCGCTAGTACAGCTTTGCAGCTGCTCTTGCGATCCTGACTTGACTTTTTGTGACCATCGCAAAAGTGCACTCTTTCAAATAATAAAATAATTTTTAAAATCGGTCCACAATTGACGAAGTAATCGCGTAACGTACACACAGAAAAAAACAACATACAAGCGAATTGCTAACCCCCTTATTTTTGTAGTCGGTTAAAAAGTTATGCCAAAAGCTTCTTAAAAGGTTATATCCAAATTGCGGACCAAACGGCCAGGTATAAATTTTTCATGATTTTGGGCATGGCAAAATTGCGGACTGAAATATTATAAGATATATTTTATTTAAATTAAAAAAGGCGTTGCTTACCGGAACTAACCATTCGTAAGTGTGTATTGGTCTATAAAATACAAGAATATACCTATTGCAATAATATTACACTTTTTATTAAGGAATTAAAAAAAAGGCGTTGCCTACCAGAACTAACCATTCGTAAGTGTGTATGTGTCTATAAAATACAAAAATATACGTATTGCAATAATATTACACTTTTATAATATAATAAAATAATAATTTTTATTCTAATTTTTGAATCTACGCTAGCGATCTGTACTGAAATTTAATTTAACTTTTGGAGCGCAATTATGCCATTAATTTTGTGTACCTGACCATTTAGTCCGCAAAAGGAAATAGCCGTCTTAAAAACATAACACTTTATTCTCCCACATTTTGATAATTTAAGCCACGTACAGACTTGGATACAATCGACGAAAACATTTGTTGGCCGACTGTATCTTGTTGGTTGGTTGCACATCGGTCGGCCGACTTGTTGCAAACGCCATGGCACCAGCGGTGGGCGTTTTCAGAGAATCGGCAAGTCACCTGTTTCCCATCTAATATGGAAAACTTAGGCAAGTTTGTACGAGCTTTAAAACTAGTGTGGACGCGAAACACTTGGCCAACTTTGTTGATGAAAAATTTTTTGAACTAGATACAGTCGGCCGACAATGTTGTCCCGATTGTATCCAAGTCTGTACATGGCTTTAGAATACATACAGAATGCAGGTTAGCAGGTAAAAAATTGTTTCTGCTTTCTAAAAACTGTTATTCTTAAATGAAGAAATATTAAGTGTGAATTATTGTTGGTTATAAAATATAATCCTTTTGAATTGTTTCCTATTTTGTACTAGGCCATGTAGCTAATTGTTAATAACATGGTTTTATTAAGCTATAAAAATCACAATAATAAACCTCATATAATACTATTTTTTTCCTATCTGCAATAACATATTTACAATCCCTTTTCTAAGATAATTTGTAAGGAGAAAACTAATATTATACAGGGTGTAATTTAATTGATGGCTTAAAATAAAAATGATGATTTCTTTGCTTATTTTAGGAAGAAAAGTTCATACAATTATATGTCCTAAAACTCTTTATTTTTAAGATACAGAGTGTTGAAATTAAAAAACTATTTTTTCAAATATCCCCACCATTTTTACCCATTTTTTTTAATTTGCCAATAATATTAATGAAATAAAACGAGTAATTTATTACTTAATTACAGTTAATAAGACATTTTAAAGACCTTCAAAAATTTACCACATTTAAAATAATTCTCTTTAACAGTATCAGGAAATATGAGTTTCCAAATCTTAGTGCGTATATCTACAGTTTTTTAGACTTATATGGTCATATTTTCAAAAATATAAGAGATAAACAACAGGGTGTTCCTTTAAAAAACCTAACTTTATGTTATAGTTTTAAAATAAAAGTCAATGGAAATAATATAGGTATGCCACTGTATTCTACGTAAAAATCCCTAAAACTTTTCTATTTGCACCTTTCTTCTATCTTTATTATCAAGCGCGTTACATTTGCCTGGCCAAATTGACAAAATTTGAAAAACATTGTATCTGTAACATAAAACAAATCAAGTTAGTCATGATTTAGTTTTACCACTGAATTCGTTTCAAAAATCACAATCAAGATTATGCAATCAAGTCAACGAAAAGGCGACCCCTACGCTTTGGCCATACTTTAGTAAATAATCATATTTTACTTAATTTAAAATTATTTTCTCGTAACTTTTCCTGTTTCTAGCGGATGAAAAATTCTGGATATTTTCAGGGACCCCCCTTTCCAAAGTAAGATTAGAGGATATTTAACGCGACTTCCCCGTACCCTTAAATACCTCACGTAATTAATGGCCCCTTTATTGTTTTCACCTTTACCTAATGAAACCTTTATTATCAATGATTTTAGTAGTAAAACTGTGAAATTTAATAAACACCACTTTTACGAGATTTAACAATTAATTACAAAACATTTTTTTCTCTTTAAATCCGGCAACTCTGCGATAACGGTTGACACTTATCTGCGTGCGCACACCCCTAGTGAGTTACCTACGTAGTAGTGTTGGAATTGGTCGCGTGTATGCTTCTAGCGGAATTTTTGTTTACTTAATATGGATGTTGTTCATGAACAAAGGGTTAACATTTTTGATTGTCAGGGCATTCTTCATATGGAATTTTTGCCACCAGGCAGAACTGTTAACTAAGAGTATTATCTGGAAGTTTTAAAACATCTCCGTGAACGTGTAAGAGTTGTAAAGAAACAATTCCTGGATCTTGCATCACGATAACGCACCCTCTCACAGCACCTGTGTTGTTCGTCAGTTTTTGCCCGAAACAAGATGAACATCATCGATCATTCCTCTTACTCACCTGACATCGCTTCGTGCGAGTTTTTTCTCTTCCCCGATTGAAAGAAGTCATGCAGGGAGGCCATTATGTAACCGTAGAGAAGCTGAAGCGAATTTCGACCACGACGTTAAACTCTATTGCAGCCGAGGAGTTCCAGGGAGCCTTTCAGCAATGAAAGCATCGATGGAATAAATGTGTTTATGCAGAAGGGTCGTACTTTGATGGTGACCACTTTGATTTGAATTAATAAAGTATATTTCATGAGTAAAATCATATGTCTCCTTAATTAATTGTCATTCACTTCTTGTTACACGTGTAGCTTCTTTGGACTTTTGGTTGTTTTATATATGTTAATTTTTTTAATTATTTACTTATATATTATATACCTAGAGTAAGAAATAAGGTATTATTTACCGAGCATTTTTAATGTACGAGGTGAATAATTGCTTTCTCACCCGAGGTGTATATAGATTTTTTTCACTGCTAACATTGTAATGTTAACAATTTTAATTTTGGCATTTGGCTCAGGCGGAATAGCATTTCAAAAAAGTAATTAAAAAACATTTAACTTTTTGTAAAATGATTTACTGCTTTTATGCTGCTTAAGCTTTTATACTAACTAGTCAAATGTAGATTTTCATAATTATCACTTAAAGTGTTGCTGTTTTCTATTAAATGGGTGGTATAAGCAGAATCGTTTTTGTTCTTTATATACATATACTATTTCTATGATCTAAAATGCTTAAATCAAAAGTTCTTTCTGTTTCGATGTCGCTTGGATACACGTTAAGCCAATTTAAAAGGTTCATAGGCAATGCGTCGAACGGAGATGTAAATCAGTGGCGGAACTAGCAACTGGTTTATGGGTGGACGTGAGACGCAGCTTATAGAGTATATTAGAAATTAGAATTTTAGATTGTGTAATAGTTATGTTTTTTTTTATTAATTAACAATATGTTCCACTTCTTAATAGTACACAGTGAAACTACATATTATTTTCTATGCCAAAAAAACATTAAAATTCAAGAACATGATGTTCTTCGCTTTTGAGAATTTATACATGTTTTTCGACAAAAAAGGGCATATTTTTATTAATTAAATTAAATGATTGGTGTGAGTTTTATGTCATATTTACATTATATTTAAAAAAATACTTTACTTTATTTGTAGAAATATATTAAACTTAATAATTTATTTACTAATATTATTTCTTTTTTCTTTTAAAAAACGATTATATTTTTTATTCAATAAGATATTAGAGTTCGTAGTAGTCTTCTTTTATTATATCAGCTGCTTTTTCCCCGATCATATATGAAGGTGCCATGGTATGTCCTGAATTCAATTCTGGCATTATACCGGCGTCTGCGACTCTTAACTTTTCTATACCATGATACTTTAAGTCTGGCGTCAACTACTGAAGTTGCTGGGTTCGCTCCCATGGTGCAAGTTGAAACCGGATGGTAGATCTGAAAATTTAAAACAAAATATTACGTATTAAATATCTTAGCTTAAGATTCTTAGGCTCGTTTGAAAAAATAGGCTACTTTTAACTATTATTTAACTGCGGTACAAAAAATTTCATAACATACAAACCTAAGCACTGAAAATAATTGTGTATTGTACAGGGTGTCCAAGGAATAGGTGGGCAATCTCTCGAATTCATATAGCACTCGTAAAAATAATATGACAAATTTCTATACATTTTTTTCCTAAAGCCCCTCTTTACAAAATATAACATATAGAGATATACTAGAAATTAATTTTTCTTGAATAACTTTTACAATACTTGATATATTGAATAATTATTTTTTATGATAAATACAAGTAAGGACTCTTTAAAATGGTATCCTTGTAAAATAGTTACATTCATTAGTTCGCCAAAGGAAGACTAACCCTTGCACAATAGTGTATAATAAAGAAAGAAAATAAGTATTTATGGGTAGCCTAAATCCTTAGCTAAAGAAAAGGTACTCTTGTTAAATGTCGATAAATTAAAGCATTTTAGATAAAAAAACAAGTTTTTGTTAAGTAGGGACATCTAAAAACATTAGGTTATTCTGTTTAAAATGGTACTAAAAACTTATAAAACTTTCACGAAACTGAAAAATAATGTTGCAGCATTTAGTGTATTTCTTTTACCTTGTAGAACCGTTCTCTGAACTGTCAATAATGTCAAGAACGGTTCTATAACATGAAAAAATGTCAAAAAATTGTAAAAGGAACACTCATGGTGTCGTTCCGGGCGTTTCTGAACCATAAAAGGAATACACCAATTGTGTAGGGTCCCATAATCTTTGATAATTAAAGCTAGAGAATGCTTAAAATAAGTGGAAGCCTATGTCGGACAAACAAAATTATTTAATGCAACCCTATTAAATCAAAATGTTGTTTTTCTCGAAAACACTTAACTTTATCGATATTAGATAGAAAGAAGTACCTTTTTTGTAGCTAAGGATTTAAAGTATTAATGAGATTTTAATTCAGGGTATAAAAAAATAGTAATATTGTGTAAGGTTAGTCTGCCCCTGGCGAACATATTAAGGCACAATTTTTTCACAAGGATACCAATTTAAGGAGTCCTAACTGATATTTATTATATTAAAAACTTATTTCAATATGCCAAGTGATAACAGTTGTCTTTTACGGGCACATAATATATCTGTAAAGAGGGATTTTAGGAAAATATTTTATGTGATTTTTTTTTATTTAATGTGAACTTTTTTCTGTAAAAGTTTAAAAAAATACCACTGGCGTTGGAACCAAATTTGTATTTAATTTTTTGGTCTCTTGATATTTTTATTAATTCAGTGCAATTCTTTTTTGAACGCCACTGGTATTTTTTTTTTACTTTTACGCAAACAATGTAATGTAATTTGGTGTAACAAATTTGTGAAAATATCTGTAGTGGTAGGAAAGTTTAATAAAAAGGAACAATTTTTTTCTTAAAATTTTAACACTCCGTATCTCAAAAGAAAGCTTTTTTGAACATAATTTTATTTGGGAAATTTCCTTTTTTTTGCATTTTATACAGTATTAAAAGGAAAATACCAACTTAAAAATAATGTATAGTGTAGTTTATTAATTTTGTAACAAATGGGAAACTTTTTATTTGCAATTCGTAATTCTAAACATCATTTTTTATAACATTTTGCGATATTAGCAAAAATACAGGTACTTTACTCTTGAGCAAAAATTACATTTTTGGCTAAACCTCGTACTTACATGGCTGACACAATTTGATATCTGATGATTGCATTTTAAGTTTTAGACCATGCGGAACTTTTATAAAAAGAACTTTTTTCGTAAAATTAATATTAAAAAAGTTTCCCATATCCGCCAACTTACGTAGACGCACATTTTTTTTAGTTTAAGATTAGATCCCCAGATATTTACTTGTACTTTGTGGCTCTTTGTTCATTTATCGTTATATTTTTATTATTATTATTGGACTTAATGAAACCAATTCATAAAAATTTCTTAGCAAAAAATTAATAAATAAATAAACCCTTATACTCAATAATGTAAGCTTCGTTGAGGTTTTGTTTGTTATTTTACCTACCGTTGTGGTTAAATGTTTAATGGCACATATCCACCAATCCTTAGATAATTTTTGAAACGATTCACAGTTTGGATAGTCCCAAATAGCCAGTTCTGCTCCAAATTCTTTAAAAGCGTTAGTATTGTTTAAAGCTATTATAAATTGAATTCCTTTGTAAAGCGTTTCAATATCCTCTGGTTCATATAAATAATTTGGGTTTACAATAGGTTTATCTATTATATTTTTGGATTTGAGAGTGACTGTGCCACGTGACTTTGGATGCAAGAGAATTGGTATTACATGAAGGTAACTTGAAGGGTCAGTTATATAAGCATTCGAATATTGCTCATTTAACCTAAAAATAAGAAGTATGAAAAAGTTGTTTTCGCACGACCACATATGAAAAATGACATAAAACGTACTCCTTAATCCTTTAGAAAACGAATAATATTACACGCGGGTTGGAATCTACTTTTCAACACTAGAGTTAAAAGTACTTTTCAACACTAGTGATGCTTAAACTCCGTTAAAAAGATATTTACAGTAACCAAAATTATTGCTGAAATTTAAATTTTAAAGGAATCAGTTTCATACATGGTTTTCTACTATTTTGTTTTAAATCGAATATTTTTTCAAAAATTATAGAGATACACTCATTTTGGGCACTGTTTTGAGTATAAATAATAAATTATAATAATTATATATATATATATACAGGTTCACTTAAATAACATAACACATAGGCAATGTGAGGAAAAAGACAATCTAACTAAATCCCGGCATGTAAACATTCGTGACTAATAGTGCTTGTTTTGTTATTCTATTGCCTGCCGCCAATGAACCAAACAGCGTTGCTCATATTGTATATATATATATATATATATATATATATATATATATATATATATATATATATATATATAATATGTTTTTTTGTTTAGAGGAATTTGTATGCTTGCGATGATTGTGAAATACAAAAAGGTTTTTGTATTTCACTTTTTCGAAAGTTACTTGACGTTAAAATTAGATTAAACTTCAACGTCGGATAACTTTTGAAGGAGTGAATTTATTAAAACATGTTAAGAGATCTCTTTGTTGCTCATCCAATTTTCTTTAAAAATAAGAATTAGTAGTAGTTAGTAGTAACAAAATATAAACTTAAGAAACAAAATTGAAAAAATAGTTCAAAGTCCAAAGCCCGATTTCATAGAAACGATTATTTGACAATTTACAAAGAGAGCTTTTTGTAGGGAATTTTATTTTCTTTACGAATGTGTGTTGGTAAAATTTTTAAGAACACCAATTTGCGAGTTTACATAAAAAAGATTGCTGTCAGTTGCGAAAATAAACCTCCTAATATTAATATTAAGAGCTCAAACCTTCACGATATTTGCTTGTCACCTTGAACAATACAGGGTGTTTCGAAATTCATGCATCAAATTTCAATGGCATTTTTACGTCAAAAATAAGCCCTGGTATCCTATATAAACATGTCCGAAAACGCTTCGTTTTAGAGATACAGGAAAAATATTTTAAAAAATACCAGTGATGTCCGTACCATATTTGTATGGAACATTAAAAAAAATGTTTTCTTAAATAAAAATTATTTTTAAAATCCCAATAAATTTTAAACAAATTTGATCTCTTGACTTTTTCCAAACGATGCATAGTTTTCAAAAAATTAAAACCACTTTGATGCATGACGAATTTGCGAAAATAATGACAAAAATTATAAACATATAAAACCTAAAATTTCGAAATATTGTTGTGAAGTTGTTATTAACAAATTTATCATGCAACAATGTTTGTTTTATTTATTTATTTTTTTGAGAACTTGCATCGTTCGGCAAAAAGTCATGAGATCAAATTTGTTCC
Source organism: Listronotus bonariensis (assembly GCA_014170235.1). NCBI lineage: Eukaryota > Metazoa > Arthropoda > Insecta > Coleoptera > Curculionidae > Listronotus > Listronotus bonariensis. Next base: position 261,881 of record JACEGR010000402.1, read on the forward strand.
AAATTTAATGGGAATTTTAAAAATAATTTTTATTTTGGGATAAAGCTGTGGGCGCCATTTTTTTGTTTTTTTTGAAAAATAGTCTATACAAATATTGTACGCACGTCACTGGTAATTTTTTAAAAATATTTTGCATAAAAAGATATAATATAAAAGATATGTCTTCTGCTGCTGTTAAGCAGTGTACCAAATACGAATTAAATATCTAGAGAGGTTTAAAAATTATGAAAAAAAAAAATGTTTTTTCTTAGAACTTTAACACAAGATACAGGGTATCTCTAAAATGAAGCTTTTCCGGACATATGTTTATATAGGAAACTAGGGCTTATTTTCAAGGGAGAATATGTCATTAAAATTTGATACATGAATTTTTAATCCATTATTCAAAAAACAAAAATAGGCAAGTTTTTGGCTTAGTCTAGTTAATAATTTATACTTACGCAAATAACGAACTGCCGACATCATGTGATATAGCAGGTGTATAATATGCAATCTCAATTATTGGTCGGCCGTTTTTACTTGACGTAAAATCCGTAAAAGATATCATCTCGGAAGTATAACCAGCAGTAAAGGTCGTTTATGATTGACGTAAAGCTGTAATAAATCTGTTATATTCGAACTATAAAGTTGTCTGTGAGTCCTAAAAAAATATTTGATATAAGCCCATTAATACAGTAGATGCATCGGGCGTACTCGAATTGCTAGACGGCGATTAGATAATAATAAAATTTTGAATTTGAAATTGTTGATTTACTAGACATAAATTAATAAGTTGCTAGAAAAGATTATTGAGCTTCTAGACGGTAATAAACACAACACCCGATGCATCTCTTGTAAAACGAATGCTTTATATAATTTTTCTCTGTTTTGCTTTATTTTGCATCAAAATTCACTTGTTTTAATAAATACCGTACAGATTTTAATTATGTATTATTATTGTAGTCTTGGATTTAATTAAGGAGGAAAAAAAGGACTTGCTTACCAGAACTAACCATTCGTAAGTGTGTATTATACTCTGTTCACTGTAAATTAAGAAAAACACCTAAACAAAAAATATATTTCATCGGTTTAAAAAGCCAGTAACCCTAGTTACCACAATAAAAAATGTATCTTATTGGTTTAAAACTACAGTAACCGAAGTTACTTACTAGGTACTTATTATCAATTTATAGTGGCCAAAGTATAGTCTTGGGTTTAATTAAGGAATCAAAAAAAAAAAAATGTTTTGCTTACCAGAACTAACCATTTGTAAATTCCCTAAAACTCTTTTAATTAGCCTGTCGGTCGCCGTAACTACCTGTTTTACGGCAGTTACCCCAGGTACAAACACAATTTGGTGTCGAAAGTTCACTCGATGATTTTTATCTGACTGTAATAAGGTCACGTACTAGTGTATTTTCCACTCTATTTGGAAAATTTAGATAATTTTGCATAACTTAGAATTTGTCTATAACATTTTATTATATTCACGGTAAAAATACAATAAGAGTATTAGCTTTTGAACTTTATGAGGGGTCCAACAAAAAAACAACTTTTCTTAGTTTTTATATATAATCATTTAAAAATATTATAAACGACAGTGGGGTTACCTCTGCGTTACGTCTAGGACTTCAACTATGTCTCCGTCTAGCAACTCGAGTACACCGGATGCATCAGTAATATTAGAAGCGGCGGGCGTATTTTCGACCAGATTTCCTTCGTCTACCTGCCCAAGAAAAGGGCTCAGATAAGGGCATGTACATTTTCGACCAGGGATGTACGGGCTGTAAAATGTTTTTGATAAGATTTACTCTTGTATTTTCAAATTGTATACCTACCGTACGGTACTATGGTACGGTGCCCGACAGAGTAATTAGAAAAGCAAGTCCTCTTTTTTAACTTCTTATTTAAAACCAAGACTAATACACACTTACGAATGTTAGTTCTGATAAGCAAGCCTTTTTTTTTTCCTTAATTAAAATAAGAATAATGCACATTTTATAAATCCACTTAAGAATTCTATTCCCACCTTTATCATTAAAATTACACCCTTTATAAAAATCATTGACTTTTGCCAAAATTATAAAAAATTGCTTACATTTTTACAAAAGCAAATTTTCTTTAAAAATACAGTGTGTCAACGTAAGTTGGCGTCATATGGGAATTTTTTTATTATTCATTTTACGAAACAAAGTTATTCTTTATAAAAGTTCTGCTTGGTCCAAAACCTATAATACAATCATCAGATATCAAATTGTGTCAGTCATCTACGAGGTTTGGCCAAAAATGTAATTTTTGGTTAACAGTAAAGTACCTGTATTTTTACTAATATCGCAAATTGTTATAAAGAAAAGATGCTTAGATTTGGAAATTACCTTTAAATATGCAATTTTGTGCATTTTCAAATATTTTTTAATTCTTTTTCCTGCTAAAATCGAGAAAATTTAGGTTTGTACAATACTCTTTATTAAATTCTACATCAAAAATGTAAAATACAGTATGGGTCAATAAATACTGGTTTTGAGATATCAACAAAATGCTATACTCTTATGAACGATTAATAGTGAAAAAGGAAAATAATGTAATAACATGTAATTATTATTACTTTATTTTGGACGCATATTTACTTAATTTTACTTAAAAAACAGCAATACGTCAATTATGGCTGGTTTTTAGGTCGAATAAGTAAATATGTATCTAAAACAAACTTAATAGCTAACTTACCTATTAGTAATTCTTGCGATGGATGGTAATTAATTATATGTTATTATAGCATTTGTCACTATGACAGTGACAGACTATAGACAGAATTATTTAAAAATAATTATAACCAAAATATTATTCTTTTTCCACACTTTTAATCGTTAATGAGTACATCAGCATACTGTTGATATCTCAAAAGCCAGCAATAATTGACCTATAGTGTGTTTTTCATTTTTTATTTAGAATCAATTACAGAGCCAAAATTTTTTCAAATATACATAGTGTTCCATTAAAAAAAACTCACTTGACCATGAAAATTCTGTTTTTGATATTTACTGGTACTGTCAATAAAAGCGGGTATATTTTAAGTTTATTTTGTATCTACTTGTACAGGAGCAGGAGTTATTTTATGTATAAATAGAGGTTGAAGGCCGCCCCTGTATACTTTAACCTTTTTCATATGACCTTTTTGTTCCATACCTAAAAAAAAGTTCCGACAAACATTGCATGATCTTGAAGATTCTTGCCCACCGGTAGAATTTCTTTAACTGGAATGTGTTCAGCTCATGTAAATGTTCGCTTTGGTCCAATTCCCTGACCAGCATTAAAAGTTGTTGCAGAGTTGATAGCACCAGCTGAAATTTTACAGATCTCTTATTGGCTAAGTACTCCCAAGGCACTTTTTAAGTGTTAAAATTATTTAGTAGATGTCGAACGCTCTAAGAAGAACACCGCTACGTCATCGTCTGATATCAGTTCGCTTTTCGGTCCCGTCTACTTTAACTGGCTTTAAATCAGAGTGGCGTAGTTATTAATTATTATAATATTATTCAGTGGGTCCCTAAATGGACTTAACTATAACTGTTTTTTTTTAATTTTAAATATTTTGAAAAAAAAGGTATTCTTTCATAAAAATTCTTGCTTTGTCTGAAATGATAAAAACTACAATAAAAATTGCCCTATAATATACAGGCTGCTTGAAAATCACGAAAATATTATTTCGAAAAATAAAAAAACTGGAAAAATACATTTTTGAAAATTAAAAACCATAAAAAGTAATTTAAAAAGTCCTATACATTTTAGTAGATTTTTCCTATTGCTTATCATTATTTGGAAAAATTAGGTGGTAACTATTTAATATAAATGTTTTTAAAAATAAATACCTAATTGATTTTACTTTTGATATGCATAAAATATCAAGTAAAGTAAAAGTGTATGTAAGTTATATCACAAAAAGTAACGATTTATTCGACAAAAAGTTAAAGAGTTTTATTATTTTTTCACGCTATTTAAATAAGTAGTTAAAACAAAATTCATACCCGATTTTCTTTAATTCTCCAAAACAGCATTTTTCTAACTTTAAATATCCGAATACTATAGGGTAATTGAGAGTGAGACGCTTTTATTACGTAAAATATTTTTATTTTCAGTTAATTGAAAAAATATTGCTTTATTTTTATTTATTTGTTTTTGTAACAATTTAACCTTTATTTTCTTAAGAAACCATAACCAATAGCAAACAATTGTTTTATACGCTTTTGATTACTTTTTTACGCGTTTTAATTAGACAGTTTCAAGAATATGTTTTTTTGATTGTTTTTATTTTTTTTAGTAATATTTCGCAATTTTAGAACCACCATGTATATCCTTTGACAAATTTTGTGATAGCTTTTAGCATTTAGACGAAGCAAAATTCTTTATGGGGATTAAGGTTCTTCGAAATATTAAAAACATTTTTTGAGGTTTTGAGATGCAAAGTGGCCTAAACCCAAAATACTACAAATGAGAAAACGACTTTGAAATTAACACTGTTCATAAGAGTATATCGCATTATTTTGCAAAACAATCGATATCTACCAAATAAATGGCTTGGGGGAAGAAGGTAACAAGCCACATTCTCATTTCTGAGTTATTTTAACTTTAATATTTGAAATAATCCACTGAAATCGTAATAATTAGGTGTTCACAAAACTGCTTTTGTAGTAGTATATTTACTACAAAAATGTATTAAAATGCCGAAACAAAATTAAAAAAATTGTAATTAAGTATATAAGTTTTTAATTCTGAGATTTCATAAATTGTGGCTTGTTACTTTATTTTTCTTCTTGCTTGGGCCACTTTGCATTTAAAAATACCTTGATAAGGGGTCGACCATAAAATACGAGTGGCATTTAAGGGGTTGGGGGGGGAATTTAATCTTTCCAAATCTTAATGTCAGTATTTGGATCAAGCTTTTTTGCTCTTTAAAATGATCTTAATCACAAAATTTATATTTTAGTTTAAAAAGTGTTGCCGTTTTACATAGAGTTCATTTCTTTATTGTCTTCCCCTCCTTTTATTTTTTTAAAATAATAATTAAAAATGTAAAATTTTGAAATATAAAATTAATGCATAAATACCATAATTTTAGGGTGACATTGACAGATGAAAATTTCAAGATGACGGCTGGACGCTATCGAGGAAAAAAAAGATGGAAGGGTTATAGGGGTTAGAAAGTCCCTAATGAGTACTTTATAACCCTAAAATATAAAACCCATACCTTCACCCAATCCTAAATGACGGTACTTTAAAAAATTACCTAAATACCGGATTTCGATGGCCGTACCTCCAAAACTAACAAAGTTAAATATACATAATGTGGTATTTTCTTGAAAGCTTTTTAAAGAGCTATTTTAATGGTAATATTAATATACAGGGTGCGTCAATAAAAAATATATACTTTTTTCCTACCCTGTATATTACCACCAGTATCACTAATAAATAGATTTTTAAAAGAGCTTTAAGCAAATACTATATTAGGTACATCAACTGTTTAATTTCGGAAATATGGCTCATCCAAATCAGGTATTTAGGTAATATTTAAAAGTACCGCCATTTTGTATAAGGTTGAAAATATTGACTTTATATTCTTGGGTTATAAAGTACTAGTTAGGAACTTTAAAAATGATATGTCACAAGACCCTCTTTCCATTTTATTATTTTTCCCAAGATGGCGCCCAGCCGCCATTTTGAAATTTTACCTGTCAATGTAAAAATATATATTATTTATGCATCAATTTCATATTCCAAAATTTGACTTTTTTAAATTGATCCGTTCAAAAAATAAAAGGACGGGGCATAAAACAATGCAATGTCTACAATGTCATCCCAATCTCACGTGAGATTGGGGGATGTGGAGCTAAAGCAAATCTCACTATGGGGCAGGGGGGGAGTCAAAAAATTTGGAGAAAACACCTCACCTCATTTATGGACATCCCCTAACAGATGTTTTTGTAATAAACTGGTTTTGGTAAATTGATGGTTAGGCTACTTTGCATCTTAACGCCTCATATAATAGTTTTGGTGCATTAAATACAAATTTTTTGGTACATTTAACATCAAATTCTTTGGAAGACATGTTTAAAAATAAAAACACTTAGACAAAACAAATACACACACTCACATCAAAACACCTCCAAATTAACACGCTCTTATAAGCGATCAGTTTTTACTACGTCCCTACGACTCGGTACCGTTCTCAATCATCAATTTTAGGCGAAGAACCAATTCTAAAACGGTATTTACCAATCGGTTATGTTGACGTTTAAACAATGTATTATACGTCAAAGTTGTCACCAATTATTACCGCGGTTATAATTGGTTGAACGCCTAAAATTGATGATGCAAATGGTTCTGTCACTAAGAGTGGGTGGAGTTTGGCCATTAAGGTTATGACGTCGCGGTATTATTCTTACAGTGTTTGAACTCTACTTACGTTCTTTACGTACCTGCTAGTATGACTTCATTCCTGACATGAGCAGTATATGTTTGTCCATTTTTTAACGAATTTAACTCCGTATGACTTATTTTGCTCGTCAATAAGAACTTCGGTAACGAAACTCTTCAGGCTGACTTCTAAATTCTTTCTATTTGTAAAGTTATCGATACAATGCCCTTGCTGAATTTGCACGTTCGTTGCCTCTAAGGGTATATTGAAATTTTGAAATTCCCTTTTTGAAATTGGCCATTGTAGTCAACTACGTGTGGTAAACCCTGTTCTGCATAAGCATTGATTAAAAGAGTTTCCTGAAAAATAAAATAAATACAAAAATGTCCAAAAAATTTTAACAATATCTCGCTCTGGAAAAACTGGACGCATGATCTGAAACAGATATACAAAATTTTACATCAAATTGTAATATACCGGGTGCCCACGAAATTTTGGTCGGATGTATAGTTGGATAGGATGCAGATTTTTAATGTTTCAGATTTTATTTATTTATTTTAAAAATTAATTGCATGGCAATTCAGAGTATTATTTAACAAAGAAAATTCGATATATACATGATCATCCAAATTAAGTGTTCGTCATTGATAACTTCGTTATTATTCGAAATACGAAATAGTTTAAATTAGCAAACTAGTAGCATTTTTACGCTCTTTAAGACTAAAGATTAGAAAAAACAATTGGCAGTCGGGTTTTTGAGGTATACAGCAAAATAACCTTTTTTTTGTAAATGGAACACCCTTTTTATTTTATCACCTTTACAAAAATCTTTCAACATCGGAAATATGACCATCCTCAGAAGTTTAATAGTAAACTTTTTTCAGAAAACACCCTATACAGTGCTTGCTATACCTATGTTATTCTCAAAATAGTACTCACCTTTTTTTTTTAAGTTGGAAAAACTAATTACTTTCTTATACTAATTTTTAAGATTTTCCTTCAATCGTTTTTAGTATAAAAAAGTAATAATCCGTAAAGTAAAAAAATTGTCAAACGCACTTTTTGTTTTTAATGCCTTAACATACAATTTATTTATCCCCAACATTTAATGCAAATTTGTTCTATTTTTAAAAATAAAATATTTACTCTTGGTTATTTTGTCAGATTTCTAGTTATAATTAAACCAGTACTTACATTACTGATTAAAGTAAAATTTTGTATTACTTAGTTTTGGACCATTTGTCCTCATGTAACGCCTATTTTGCGACACACTATACACTTACGATTTCCGGCGTACTATCTGTATGGTTAATTGATAAATAACCTCCCACACCATGGTAGTCAGTATCTTTTGGCTCAAAGGCTGCATGCTCCTGATTTTTTAAAATACGGTAATACTTTCGTAAGACCATCCCGAATTTCCATATACATCAACCTACAAATAATATTAAATACACTAGCAAAAAAATTAAGGGATACAAAAACTACTCCAAAATTTTTGACATTTTTAAGTGGCTGTATTTTGCTTAAAAATTATCGTACTGAAATTGAAAAAAAAGCATTTAAAAGCTTAAAGGTTTCTAGTTTTAAGATCCTATGGTGGAAAAATTTTTCAAGCAACGTATACCGAGAAGTTTTTTTTATTTTTTCGGTTCTGTTTTTTTTTTTTGGTCTAAACGCTTGAAAACACTTTTTAACCTAACCACTTTATGGATCGGATAACTTGTTCATTCAGCATTCAGCTTTAATTTTCTTTTTTGAAAGTTCGATACGACCACTTCTCGCTAAAATATAGAACTTTGAAGGAAAAAGGACTTTATTATCTTTAACCATCAATATTTCAGCAACCGCTGATTGCACTAAAAATTAAGAAGGGTTTTAAAATCTTAAATAAATACTTTACAAAAATCGGCTATGGTTTTGAAAAAAAAAAATGTTTTTATATTTTTACGTTAATTTGAAAAATCAAGAAAAAAGGTCTTTGGGTGGCTTTTGGGATATTTGAGGCGCTGAATTGAAAATATCGAGAAGAACCAGTTCAATATGCCAAAAAATTCCACAATCTTTCGATTTAATTCATCAAGCCGTTATTTTTTGTTTTATTCGATCAAATTTTTGAGAAAAAAGCATAACAATTTTTACTTTAAATAATCCTAATTTTTAACATAATTTAAACAAATGATTTTAGTTTTTATGCATTTTTATTAATTAAAGTCTTTAAATTTATGGGTAAATAAAATAATAAATTTTGGGGTCAAAAAATCCGAAATTTTTCATTTTTTTTTAATTTTTTTCCTTAATTTTAACACTTTTATTAATAAAAATGCATAAAAAGCTTTAAAACATTTGTTGCTTTGGGCTAAACATTATGATGATTTAAAATCAAAATCGTGATCTTTTAATTATTTTTCAAAAATTCGATCAAATAAAAACAAACAAACGGCTCGATGGATTAAAAAGAAGAATTTGTGTAGTTTTTGTAGGTATATTGAACTGTAAAAGGCACATTTAACATTACTGGTTTTCCCGGTATTTTTAATTTATCGCCTAATTGTCCCAACAGCCACAAAAACCCTTTTTTCTTGATTTTTCAAATTATTATAAAAAATAAAATAAACTTTTTTTTCAAGAACTATAGCCGATTTTGTAGGGTATTTATTCAAGATTTTAAAACCCTCCTAAATTTTTGTGTGCCATCAGCGGTTGCTGAGGTATAGATGGTTAAAGACAAAAAGGTTATTTTTCGTTCAAAGTTCAATATCTTAGCCAAAAGTAGTCACATCAAGCTTTTTAAAAAATAAAAATTAAAGCTGAATAAACAAGTTATCCGAACCATATAGTGGTTAAGTTCGAATTTTTTTCCAAGTTTTTGACGTGACAATGTCTTATAATTCGATGGAGCCGGCTGCACGCACCAAAAACATGACTCATGCGACGTTACCTCGCTCTGAGGCGTTCCATTTAAGGCTTGAAGTGCAAGCGATAGCGCTTTCGGCGTCCGCGTTCGGCAGCGTTTGACATCTGTTTACTCCTATTTGAGTAAACGCTCCGCGTGGACAGCTGCTATACAATAATACATTTACATGTTTTCGTCAAGTATAAAGTGCAGTGAAAAGTGAATGTGGTGTCAATTCTTTATAGCAACGATAATTGCGAACCATTCCATCAGTATTTTCTTATGACGTTGTCACGTTTACCTATCGTCAGTATACTGACTTTGCAGACAACCGATTTTTTGTTACTAAAAAAAAACCTAATAAAAATTAAAAATAAAATCTTCTCGTTAAACATTAGGATTCCGCGGTAGACGTTGCTTGAATTTTTTTCACCATAGGATCTTAAAACTAGAAACTTCCAGCTTTTAAATGCTTTTTTAAAAATTTTTGTACCATATATTTTAAGCAAAATACAGCCACTTAAAGACGTCAAAAAATTTGGAGTTTTTTTGTATCCTTTAATTTTTCCGCTAGTGTATATACGAAAATTTAGTCTCAATTTTAGTTTAGTATGCAAGTGGATGAAAGTATGCTATGTTTAAACTTGCAAGCTACGTTGGCATGATCTACTAATAAAATACACCCTTAAATATAAAAATATCTCTTGCAATAAAATTAAAACCGATTTACGGAAGTCAAAGGAATAGTATTGTTTCTTTCACAATACGACCTCGCCATTAATTTGGTTATTTCCTTTTTCTAAAGGAAAAGCCACAAATATAGTAAATTTTGTTTATACTTCGATTAATTACCCTTTCGGCAGCTCAAACAATATTTAGGTTTTTTTCATTTATTAGTTGTCAACGATAGGTGTAGATTAGGTTGGATCCAAAATCGCTTTTGTTTTTGGTAAATATATCGAAATTATTTTTCAAGGTAACAAAAAAAAATATTGTGAAGGTTTAAGCCCTTATTAATATTAGGAGTTCTATCATCTTAAATTTTGATTTTTTTATATGTACTTTCATTTTTGCGTCAACTGCTGTCTAACTATCGAGGTAAAAAATCGCCTGCACATATATTTTTAGGAAATCAAATGGCCTACAAAAAATGTCTCTTTGAAAATTTTTGACAGACGAGCCGTTTCCGAATAATCAAGCTTTAAACTAAAGAAACAACATGGATTCTTAAGGCACAATTCCATTGAGGCAACACTGGGCGACATATCTCATGCCACATTAATTTTTTTATTAATAATTTTAATAATATATTAAGTTAATATTAAAAACTTTAACAATAATAACGTTTAAAGAAATAATAAAAAAATATTATATATTTAATTTTTTTACTATAATATTAGTTAACACAATAATAAAATTTAATGTGGCATGCGATGTAGTCGCTCTAGTGCTGCATCAATGAAATTTTTCTTTAAAGTGAATTTAAGGCTTTATAAAAAGGTCTTCTAACGTTTTTACATAAAATACCTCTTTTTAAAGCTATTCGAAGTTGAAATTACTTTTGAATTTAACTCGAGTCGATTAACCTTCAAAGAAGTGAATTAATGAAAAAATGAGGGACCTTTTTGTAGCGCTTCAAATTTTGATGTTTGTAGTAATATATTGCAAAATCAAAACTTACGAAACAAAATTATTGAAACAATAGTTTTGTTTCGTAATTATTTGACAACAATTTACGCAGAGACCTTTTTGTAGGAAATTTAATTTACTTTAAGAATGTGTGTTGGTAAAATTTTTCAGATCAACAACAATTTGCTAGTTTTGCATAAAATAAAAGTTTGCAAAAAAACCTTCCCTTTTTTTGTCACCTGGAACAAAAATTTCGATATAATAATCAAAAGAAGAATAATCGTTTTTTCCCTGTCTAGTGTGGATGTTTTCATAGAAGAATTAAAATCTAAAATATTTAAAACTAAGGTATTACCTACAGAAGAAAAACAGTAATTTCCAGCTGACGCGACGTTGTAATGACGATTTAAAAATTAAATTAAATAACATTGGTAAATAATAAATTATTTTTTTCTTTCCCTCCCTAAAATACATTTGTTGTAAACCATTCATTTTCATTTTTATTCTATATTTGGAAAGTTACTCGCCATTCGTTAATTATATGAAGTACTAGCTGACCCGTGCCCACTTCGTTGGTCGTTAACTATAGTATTATTATTAAAATGTTTTTTATTGGTTTCCCAAATGGCCCTCGACCGAAGTACTGCAGCCAGTTATTTATATTTTTCTCTGAACTGAATAAAATATAGCCTCTAGCACTCCTGATTAATTTAGCTTTCTAATTGCGAAATTATTTTTATGATCGGTTCAGAATTTCCGAACATTGGCCCCTACAAACAAACAAAGTTACAATCTTTACCTCTTTATAATATTAGAATAGATTTAATTATGATACATTTTTTGTATTTCAGGTATGTCTTTCTTTGGAAACTGAAAATAAAGGTGGTAATGTATTATAAAAATTAAAACTTTTAAACAGGGTGTCCGAAAAAGTCATAATGTTTCTCCCTCGCCCCTATCTAAATTTGAGGTGCAGATAAATACCGTTTTTAGTATTTTTTTACAGTTTTTTAATGAAGTTATTAAATAAATAAAAATTGTATTGCTTTTTAAAAATGATTGGTACATATGTAGATTGTTTAAATCAAACAGTAAAAACAAATTTTTAAAGTCACCTCTGTTAAAAAGGCATACATTAAACGGAAAAAATCGTCTCACCCTTTATTTTGACTTACTGAACAGCCGTTTATACCGGATCAGCTAAATATTATAACACCTAGGGAATGTAAGGAAAAGAGACAGTCTAACGTGAATACCTGCATGTTAACATTTTTGATTGGATTATTCACATACATTCTTTGTTGTTGCTTTACTGGCCGATATTTTAATACCTATTTGCTTAACCATTATAGAAAAATAGGTAT